>JBBPNQ010000716.1:0-12676 GCA_038090975.1 Boletellus pseudochrysenteroides
TCTTCTTTCGACCATGATGCAGGAGCTCACCTAAGCACAGGGTTCTTCCTTCGCGACAGGGGTCGATGTCCAAGATCGTCGGAAGCGCGTTCTCGTGATCAGTACGGGAAGCAAATCTGTAGATGCCATTCTGGGAGGTAAGAGACGTATCTCACTTCATCTTGTCCACAAGCAAGGAACACGGAATCTCTCAAATAGGCGGTATCATGTCACAGTCAATCTCAGAAGGTAAGCACCTCCCAAAAGTCGTCTTTGATCCCAGAGGGATTACACTCGGGAAAGTGTATGGCGAGTTTCGTACAGGAAAGACACAGATGGCGCACACTATGTGCGTGGTAGCCCAGCTCCCGCCTGAACTAGGAGGGGCCTCAGGGAAGGTACGTCGCCTGTGTTCAGGCTAACGCCCTCCTACAATTAATTTGACTAGGTAGCATACGTCGACACGGAAGGCACGTGAGGATAGTCCAGCTTACCGCGTTGAGCTCATAGCGCTCCAAGGTACGTTTCGTCCCGATCGCATTCGGTCGATTGCGGATCGCTTTGGTGTGGACGGAACTATGGCGTTAGAGAATATCCTCTACGGTGCGCCGGAACACTATTCACTTGACTATCACTTATAACCTACCTGAAGCCCGAGCGTTCAATAGTGAACATCAGGTCCATAATTCCCCAGCTGACCTCCTCCGAATGCTCATATTGAATGTGCAGATGGAATTGATAAATGAGTGCTCCCTTCGTTTTGCGGAGGATAAAGACTTCCGGCTCTTGGTACGTCAGCTCCCCGTTTGTGTCATGACGTCTGACTTTGATAGATTGTCGACTCTATCATGGCTCTCTTTAGGGTCGACTTCTCCGGAAGAGGGGAGTTAAGTGAAAGACAGCAAAAGGTACGCATATACTCAAGTATACCACGCCAATCAAAATTGTTTATGCATGGACACTGTAGCTTGCTCAGGTAATATTCGCCATACGCTAAGGGAGCGCCCGTAATCACCTTCCGTAGATGCTCTCCAAGCTCACAAAGTTGGCCGAAGAATACAACGTTGGTGATCTGATCCGCTTTGTATTTCTTTATTGACTATCCCTCGGGTAGATCGCAGTGCTTATCACAAATCAAGTCCAGTGTACTACCCTGAGTTATCTCTCTCTTTAATGTTTTTGGTGCCTAATAATTTCTAGCCGATCCTGGAGCGACCATGACTTTCGTGGCTGGTGGTGCTTTAAAGCCAATCGGGGGGCATATTCTCTCACATTCTTCGGCGACTCGTATATTCCTGCGGAAGGGTATGTATACCAGAAACGTCGAAGACGAGGAAGTAAAAATGAAGTGTTTTCAACTTAGGTCGCGCAGAAGAGCGCGTAGCAAAACTAGTCGACAGTCCCGATCGCCCTGAAAGCGAGGCATCCTATAAGCTAGACGAAGGCGGTTGGGCCGATGTCTAAAAAACTTAACTTTTGGCGAGAGGCCGCATCTTATTTCTTAATGCTAGCTCCCCCGATGCATGTGTTAGATCTCGACCGCCACGACATCGAGGTGTTCTCACATCCATGTGTATGGACCAGCCCGCGGGTCCTTTTCGTTTTCTTGATCCTAAAATACACCAATACACGCGATTTCAACTATCGAGCCTAGTTGCTTGACATACCTCAGTAAACCCGGCGTGAGTCTTTGCTACTAATACCAGAGAGACCTGCGCACAGCTAGTAGATCATATTTTTGCGTCCTTGACCACAATGTTCCACTTACTTATTACGTGTGTTTCAGCTAAGAAGTTATTGGTCAAATTTAGTCGTCGCATGTGGTGAAAATATTTATACCTGACTAGACAACGTGTTGGTTTAAACATGGACAATGAGAGACCTGCTCTGATCAGATACTCGGTTCTTCAAATACTGCATCGTCTTACTGTCCACAGGAGATATCGAACTCTCACCGGATGGATCCTCCCCGGTTGATTCGTACGAGTGGCAGCGCATGGCAACTTAACAAGGCACGTTCGTCTCGTTTTCTCATCAATTGCTCCGCATGTAAAGTCACATCCGGATAATGGGCGGTCTGCCAATCCGCCTACGTTAGCATGCTGGTTGTTACGAGCGCTTTCTTATTCATTGGCATAGTTCACGCAATTTGCACCTTGCCAACCCTCTACCCTAACCTCGAAGCATGCGTTGACTTGCCGTTGCAATATTCCTGTGAAAACACGTTTGTGCTCACCAATTCATGCTGCAACGTCGTGAAAGGCGGGCTTGTATTGCAAACCCAGTATTGGGATACTTATACAGGCTTGGAGAAGTTTGGACAGCTACTGCCTCAGGGAAGTTGGACTATTCACGGCCTATGGCCAGACAACTGTGACGGGTAAGTACGTATCACGTGTATGAATGCTCTTACTTTTACTGATCGCAGGTGCAAGTTCCTATGACGAATACTGCGATTTAACGAGGCAATACGACCCTGATCCGTCTCCAAATATGCTTCCAGATGGTACTGTCATCCCCCCTTACAATGGTCCTAGCGTTAGGACGTTCATCAAAGAATTTGGGCAATTCGACCTGTTGAAGTATAGTAAGTACAACGCACGGGTGGTGATCAGCGGGTGGCATTATATTCCAATCAGTGGATACTTTCTGGATCAACCAGGGTGCACCAAACGACGTGTTCTGGGCACATGAGGTTCATAATTGTCCAAGTGCGTTCCATTAGCGCTCAACTAATGATGGTGTAGTTCTCGAAACATGCAACATGCTCCTCGACGTTTGATGTTGCTTGCTACGAGCCTAATTACAAAGAACACCAAGAAGTTGTCAACTTTTACGGGACTGTGACGAAGGTATTCCAGATGTATCCAACTTACAACATGCTAGCAGCGTACGTGTCCCTTAGTGGGGTTTTGTGTCCTACTGACTCTTTCGCAGGGCCGGTATTCACCATTCTAACATAACAACATATACCCTTTCACAAATCACCAACGCCTTGTATTCACAGACTGGTGCTATCCCTTACCTCGGATGCAGCAATAATGGGACGGCCCTGGACGAGGTCTGGTACTTCAGCCATGTTCTGGGCACTGTGAGTACTCCTCCAGTGGTGTGTGAACCAACTCAACACTCTTATCGTAGGAACAATACGGGACCTTCAAGCCAGTTAGCTCGACGACTAAATCGAGCTGCAACGAAAGTGGTGTCTGGTACTATCAACGTACGGCCACATCAGAGCGCCAAGTTGCTTAAGCTTTAACTGTACCAGACAAATGCCTGTCTATTTTTAGTGAATGAGAGTCATGTGATTGACGCGACGCGACGCGGTGACAAACATGTAAAAATAATTTCATTGGTTTGTCTGTGCCGAGCGTCATGATGTTTCTAGTGCGGGTACCCTTCATTCCTACCATCATCTGTGACCTCGGACATGACTATTCGACTTGAACTCAGTGCGCCTGTGGCAGAATCAAGCACTCGGAAGGCCCTCCTAGATATTTCGCTTGCAGTAGCCAAGTGCAAGAAAATCGTGGTCGTCACTGGGGCCGGCATCTCGTGTTCGTGTGGGATACCAGTAAGTCATCCTCTGGTGTTACCCAACCTCGACAAGTTTGACGGTGCCAATCAGGATTTCCGCTCATCAGATGGGTTGTATGCGCTTGTTAAGCAGCAACACCCCGGCGTTGTATTAAAGGGACGCGACCTCTTCGACGCATCGCTGTTCCGCGACAAAACATCGACGGCTGTCTTCTATACATTCATCTCTCAGCTTAAGCACCGCATTGACTCTGCCGCACCCACACCTACACATCGCTTCATTAAGACTCTCGATACCAAACAGAAGCTATTGCGCTCCTACACGCAAAACATCGATGGCTTCGAGGAAAAGGTCGGACTCCGGGGTGCAAGCCAAGGAAACGCGTCTGGAAAAGGGAAATCGCGACTGAGAACGGCAGAAGTACGCAACGTCCAGTTGCATGGAGATATTCACCGTGTCCGCTGTAATCTGTGCTCCTTGGATCTGCCCTGTACGGAGGGCCATCGTGACATATTCAACCAAGGGATTGCTCCCGACTGTCCGGAGTGCAAGTTACGATGTGAGTATTTACCCATTACGTTGTTCGCAAGCCCTGCCGAACATTATGTTTTCCTAGCGGAAGCACGCTTAGCTAGGTCAGCCCGACCTCTCAAAGTCGGCAGCCTTCGCCCTGCCATCGTGCTATATGATGAAGCTCATCCACTTGGGGATGACATCGGGTTCATTCAGACCCAGGACATTGCACGGAAACCTGATATGCTAATCATCATGGGCACGTCCCTGAAAGTTCACGGGTTGAAGAAACTTGTGAAGGATTTTGCGAAAGCTGTTCACACGACGAAAACACCCACGACAGGTACTCCAAGATCTGTCAAAAACTGGCATGGCAAGGTCGTTTTTGTGAACAAAACTCCACCTGGAAGCGAATGGGAGGGTGTGATCGACTATCATGTTTCCGGGGAAACTGACCGTTGGGTGGAAAAGGTTGTTGAGGATTGGAAAAAGATGCGACCGTCAGATTGGGAGGTTCAACAAACGCTGGATGTTGACGATGTGTTCAAGACCGTGAAGGAGTCGGTATCTGTGACCACGCGGAAGAAGCGTAAGTATTCGATCATATTCTTGGGCTACCTTGTTCATCGTGTTACAGCCGCATGCAGGCGAAAATCATTCGTGGAAAATGCTCGCCGAGAAGACGAGACCGTGTGCTCATCCTCCCCTCCATTCAAATCACCGTCGAGCGCACCGTCGTCACCTGTCAAACGACGGCAGTCGGGTTGCCATTATTCTGATGTTGAGTCGAGTCCACGGAAAAGAAGAGGCGTGTTCAAGGGTGCTAGTTGCTCGGAAGGGCTGGACATGGTTGGGAGACGTCTCCTTTTTCTGGATACGACGAATTCGACCTCGCAGCTCGACAACCCAAAGATTGAACCCCAGTTCTCGAGGATATCTGGCCGTCAGTCTAGGGTTCGAACATTATCGAAAGAACTCTCTGTCAGGATGCCTGGGACGAGAAGCGTCAATCGAACGAGTGGAGATATGTGGGTAGAGATCAAGAAAACGACATAAACAAACAAAGCATTGTAAACCAACACTGTACTTTAAGTACATCATATAATGTGTCAAACATGTGCGAAATAGCTGTTGTACCCGAGCCCAGTCGGAAGCGACTGGAGAAGTTGCTCTGAAAGCTAAATAAACCAACTACAGGACAAGACAACATTTCTAGACAGGTACCTGATGGTGTACACTTGACTCATTCACTAATCAACTCGGAGACACTCCAGTCCTCAAAGGAACCATCTGGTAGATATCGTCGAATGATCAAGGGAATTTTCCGTTGCGAGAGTTCCTTTATGGCGATCTGCAACGCATCTGTCTCACCATCCAAAGGAACGAGGACGGGAGCATTCATGCTTTCCGCAATGCAGCCGGTGAGCCGGTGAAGGTCATGCGTGGGTTGAGACATACCTGATTTGCAGTGCCCGCGTTCCTAGTATTCGTGCTCGCTCGTACTTTGTCAAGTAGGGAGTGGTCACCCTGACTTTGTTTGGTTGCCTTTCGCCTTGCAAGCCAGAGGGAGCAGGCTGCTGTGGCAACTGCTCCTCTCCATTCGCCATTTCTTGATCAGGATCCACGCCGTTGACACCATTAGGATGGGAAACCTCGCCATTGGCATCTTCCCCCTGCTCCTCGCCCTGTTCGCCCTCCGGTGGCTCGTTCGCTAGGAGATCATAACTCTCATCCTGTCTCCGTCATGAGCGCGTAGACCATCGTTATGTACCGCTGCACGCACGAAAGCGCCATCGTTGAAACTAGTCAAAGGGTCAACAATGCTCCTTGGGGGGGCGTGACAAGTACAGACCTCGGACCATCATAGTCGTAGCCATCTCCGCCGCCTCCGCCGTAGCCGTCGTCAGACATTCCGTGTGTATGCCCTGGCTGGCAGAGTTTTGCAGTGAGAGAGCGACGACTTTGCAAAAGGAAGCAGTCGCATGTTACGTAACCACACGACCTTCTTCGATGCCTTGCAGACTGTCGGCCCTGCTCCGCCGAATGCTGCGTGACCGCCTTGCAGCACGGAGGGAGGCGTGCGGACGAGTTTCTCCATTCGCCCCGGAGGCGTTGGCAGGGATATGGATCTCGAACTGTCGTCGAAATTGGGCGATCATTCATTTACTCGCCGAGACCCTCCACAACGCGATCTGCGTCCCAGCGATCGACGCGCGCGTCCTGCATGACGGTCCTACACTTATCTTCATTCTGCAGCCTCTCCCGCGGCGTCGGTCCATCAAAGACACCACCATCACACGACTTCGTCGCTGCTCAAAGAGCACTCAACCCTAAACTAGTATGTTGAGAAGCATGCTCTTATCAGCGTGTTCCTCGAGAACATGGTCTGATTGTTCCTTCGACCGTTGCGATCCTTGTTCGACCACACTTGAGGCTGAGATTCAATATCGGCCCACCCGCCCCATCCCGAGCCCGTAAGTAGCTGAACAATCACCTTTGCCAGGTCGTCGGATGCCTGCTGGTTGACCATTTGGGTAGTGGATTTCGTCTCCAACCTTTCCCCGTTGTTTTCGCTCTGGTCGTGCGAGGCAAGAGAGAAGAGCACCGGAATGTACAGAGTGACTGGCCACCGCGCACATGGCACGCATGGCACCTTTCACGGAAGATTGATCGCCGACAGATCTCTTGAACCGTGTGCCGATCAAAGTTCCGATGTGAATGCGACATGGCGCCCCCTGCTGTCCCTCCTCGGAATGCCAACTCGACCAATCACCACGCCCGTCCCCCCCCTCCTTTGCAACTTCGTTCCCGGTTGCAATATACATCTCTTCCTTCATCTTCATAGCTTACTATGCCTCAACAAAGACTGGGTCGTTCTTGGGGCACCCGCTTTGATTCCCTCACATCCTCCGACTCTCTTTCCTCCAACGCTGAAAGTGTGGCTGCGAGCTCGCACCGCGCGTCTCCCCCGCCGCGCAGCGTTTCAGCCGACGAGGCCAATAGCGTTCAGGATACCCATGACCGGATCCTTCAGGACGCCAGCATCTTTATCGGAAGGTGCGCAACAAGCACTTCCCATGTCCTTGGCTGATGCCAACTCTCTCAGCCTGCCTTCCAACATGGACCTTGCCGACCTGACAAGCATGTTGTCTGAGCATCTGTCTGAGCATCCTCAAGTCAAAAACATCAAGGTTGTCCGTGATTCCAAGGGCGGTGCCTGCGCATTTATCCAATGTCAGGTCTGTGGTTCTTCGCACCACAGCTGCCCCGTTGTCTCTTAACCCGCCGCCGATGTAGGATTCTGTGGCAGCCTCCACCCTCATGAACAATCTCCACATCGCTGCACCACAGCCGTTCCTGGGTCGGTATCTTCGATATGAACCCGCTCGCGCATTTAGGACTCTACTCATCTCGTATAGGTGTGTAATTTTCCTCCCACAGGATATTCTCAAATATATGCACGAACAATGGCGCATATATGTATGTCGCGACTTCAAGTCAGTCTGACTTGAATTGTAGGAGCCCCAGACAATACAGCCGGCAAAGAGACTCTTCGAGGAAAGCGAATTTCCCGTCCGCTCCAGACCCCCGCTTCGTTGAGCTCCAGTTACCGAATGCTATGAGGATCTTCAGGGTGCCCGGAAACAGGTAACTGTGTGATTTTGCATTATTTTCAATTTTTTTGATGGATTATTCTAGGCAGTTTACTATCCTGTACAATTTGAATGCCCTGGATACCCCACCTAGTGGAGGGGCACACCCTGGTCTATTCCTTGTCCCTCTTCTTTACGACGCTGAGGTAACGCTCGACCTTTCAAGGAGCTATCCACTTTCTCATTCAACACAGTCTCTGTTACGGGTTGCATCCATATTTGGTCCTGTCGATCACTTTGGCCCATACGCACATGAGAGTGGTCAAGCATTAGCGAATTTTCCGCCCCCTCATGACGCCCCTCGCTCGCCTGTCATGGACCCTGGCTGCTGGAGAGTGAAATGGGCCCATCGAGACGACTGCGTTAGCGCTCTCGTGGTATGTTGCCGATGCGTGTTATATCAGTGAACTCTGATTCTATTCGCCCCCACTGTTGAAGACACTTCGCAGAATCCCTCATTTAACTGTTACGTGGGCTCACCAGTCGAATATGGCTCCTCGCGAACAAGGACTTTATAACTATTCGCGCCCATTACCCGTTGTTCAAGCTTCCCATTCCTGGCGTAGTCGCGGGGCAGGCCCTTCTTTGCGCTCAGCTTCAAGTTTCTTGCCTGCCAGCCACACTTTTCCTGCATTTCGTACTATCAAGGAGCCCTCAATCGTTGAACACCCATCTAACTTAAAAGTTGCTGACCTGAGTTCCGGATGCGAAGTCTGGCAACAGGGAGCGTCCGCTGTAACGAGCAACAGAAACATCTTCCCTTCTCGGCCGTCACGACCAAGAGCACATTCATTGACGCACGACCGACCTCAGCCGGCGGTGTCACTTCCCTCGCGAGAATCTACTGGGCAGTTGTCCTTCACAAATTGGGAGTCGACTAGTCGCACTCGGTGGGCAGACCATGCAAAGTCGATAGAATTTAAAGGCAGCCCAAGGTTAGCCGTTTCTTTCATCTCTGAGCGCTAATAACACTCCTTGTGCAGTGTGGCTGGCCCCAATTTCACTTCTTCCCCATACCTGGGCCATCCCATTGCGCCCTCGGACAGCAGCTGTCATACTTCACAAGAGGGTGATAGTCAAGAAATC
Organism: Boletellus pseudochrysenteroides; assembly: GCA_038090975.1. Lineage (NCBI taxonomy): Eukaryota > Fungi > Basidiomycota > Agaricomycetes > Boletales > Boletaceae > Boletellus > Boletellus pseudochrysenteroides. The sequence goes on from JBBPNQ010000716.1 coordinate 8,770, forward strand.
GATGCAGGTATTCCCCACACGCCTGACTTTGGGACATCACCTATCACGCCGAGAACCTCTGGATCCCTCATGCTTCGCACACCTAATACTGCCAGCTATATAGGGGATTTCCAGAGCATGTCTTTCAGGGACTATGACAGTCAAGGTTCGCTCCCGCAACTGTCGCAAGAGAAGAGGGATGATCATGTTGTCGATCCTACGACCATCTTTGTCGGTGGACTAGAAATGTTTGGGCCAAATGCTTGGGATGAAGGTAAAGTTAGATCATTGTTCTCAAAATACGGAGGAATAGAGGCAATCAAAGTTATTCGACCAAGTATGTTTTAATCTCAATTTTCGTCTTGGTTATGACACTCCTCATCAATATTTTTTCCAGGTAACAAGCGCTCTGCGTTCGCGTTTGTCAAGTTTAATAACACAGAAGCTCCCGCGAGAGCCATAAAGGCTGAGGTTAGTCTGTTTCTACTTGGCTATTCGCACTTGAATTCATTCTTTCAGCACAATCGGTTACTTGACGGCCGCTTGATTCGTGTCCAACTTCGAGATTGGAATCCAGCTTATCGCCCCCCCTGGCGACCAGGACCCAACAAGGAGCCGGAGTCGCAGCCAGTCGGTACCAGTGATGACTTGAGTCTCGATCCTAAGCTACCCAAACCCAGCGTCGTTAATATCACCACCCACATGGCAGATCTGCAGCTTACGGACTCGCCGGCTCAACCTGTTCCACCATCCTCTGTCGAAGCCTGCGACCTGAACGAAGTACAGGACGTGACCGATATTCCAGCATCTGAGGTCCCACCCACTAATGACCTAGAGTGTGGTCCAGCCAATGGGATGGAAAAATCGTTGGACATCAAACATGGCGAGCCCGCTCTTCCAGATACAACGCTTGTGTCTTCTCAGACTTCTACGGTACCGGCCGTAGCCTTGCCGGGGACGTATTCGGCACCCACCATCCAGTACTATCAGGGATGGATCCCGAATTACACCCCTCAATTTCCGTACCAGATGCCTTTTGCAGGCCAACCTTACCCTGGCTACCCCTTCCCCCCACCCATAGTTCCATCCCCTCCGCAGAGTGGGGGGTCAGATGGCAATGGAACTCCCTCGTACTCTCCCATTCCCTTTGGCCCAGTCAGCGGTGCATATCCAGTATGTAGCTCGCAGTGCGGGATTTTTGTCGTGTGCTAACCATTCTGTAGACATTTATGCCTTATCCTCCACCGCTTGGCCATAACCCTGATGTGGGCCAAGCCACTGTTGCTCATCAGGGAGTTGCCAACAATCCCACTCTACTTCACACACAAGCTCCCCTAATCCCAACCGGGTTCATTCATGGTGATCAGGGAATGCTTGTTCCCGTCTACCCCCCCGATGCACTGAACCAATACATGGCTGGTAATCAAGATCAAGGCCAAGCTCCTGCTAATCCCGGATCTGCTGAGGGGCAACCTCTAGTAACTTGGCGCCCGTATCCACCACCTCCTATTCGCCCACAGGCGGGCATCTTTCACTCCTACATCAATCCGCCGCTAACAGCCCCGCCTCCTCATCCCCTGGGAGTTCATACATGGATGCCAGGTCATACTTGGCACGGAGTCCCGTCGCAGTCAGGGAACAGCAATGGCATGCCTGGCCGCCGGATCTCCTCTTCGCCGGTGGGAGGACCAGCATCAATCCCGATGGGTTCGAGTTTCGAGCGTAACTTAGTACCGCCTCGTCGACAATATCGTCGAGACAGTCACTCTCAGCATCTCAAAAATAACTTTGTTCGTGGTACAGCTGGACGGTTTGGCAGGGCTTCTTTCGAGGCGCCGCGGTCCCCACCGGATATTCAGCCCTTACCGGTCCCTCAGATTGCCATTCCGGACACCATACCGGACACATCCATCGGCGCCAACCGGCGACGCTAGAACACGGATCGGGGTAATTCTGCGTAATTCCTGGACGCTTACTTCCCATTTCGTTTTGTTGATTCATTCACTCTCCTTAATATATCTTGTTCAAGTTTGAAAACCTACTATGGTAGTCGTGGGTGAAGTTGGGCCTTGACATGTCTCATCCCCCACCTTGACCTTTTGTACCACCTCTGGCGTGTTCTATCTCATTTCTTTCCCGTTCTTATACTCGAGGCCCCGAACATTCTTTACACCCTTGTGTACGGGTAGGACACGAGTAGGATGGAATTGAGTGTAGGATATGCTTATTTTCGCGGTTTTTCATGAAGTCTCGGGGGGGCTGCGTTGCGTTTCCAGTTCACTAGCAATTTATTAGTCCTTTAGGCAAACATTGCTGTGGATCAAACCCTGCAGGTTCGGACAAATCAGACAGACCAAGGGTCGTTGGTTCAATAGACGACAGCAGAGCCGGGTAGCCTGAGTGAAACGAAATACATCGGAGGCGAAATATCCCCGGGGCATTCCATTTTTTTTTCTCTCAAGGTGCATCCGCAATCACGCCAAATGGGGATTGCGGACAAACCTCGGAGGCCGGTGATAAGTGGCGCCATGCATGACGCAGTAATCTCACCACAACAGGTGAGAGAAAGCATGGCCGTCGTATATTGGTCCACCGGGTCAAAGTCCAATAGTATATGGCATGTCAAAGAAAGAAGGAAAAAAATCAAAATAGCTATCATTAATTGTTCGAGATGAATCCAAGTGAAAAGCGTCATCATCTGCAAGAGTCACAAATAGTTGTCGAATCAAGTGACATGAACGAAAAAAAGGTGTGAATTAGAGTGATATCGTTCCATTGCGGGGTATACGGATGGGTTTGGGATACGTGAAATGCAATGTAGTCAATGAGCGTGAGGATGGCCATCTGCGAACCCTTGGTCAGCGTTGATTTCAACGAGAGAAGTCGACGTACATGGAATCATGAGATACACTTGTTGCAAATGCATACGTAAAATATTATGTCGTGAGACAGCGGGGTCTAGATAGAATTAGGTAGCGGTGTAAAACGTAGTCCTGCGTTGTACACTGCGAGATGACTCGTTAGTTCGACAAATGGTATTGGTCAGCCAACACTTTGCCTTTACAAACAAGGAGAGACGGGAAGGGTATGAGCGGGCTTGTCATGTTCGTTTGTTTCCAGTGATCCAGGACAAGTGTACACTGCCGACTCCGGCAATGTGGACCTGTGCGCGCACACGACATACCTACAAGAACATTAGGCCCTCAGCACACGGACAGAAAACCCGCACGTACAGTGTCTGCGACCTCTGCTTTCCGAAAGTTGATATGCAGATCACCATTGGGCACTCTCGTGATTTGATCAACTTCGCCAAAGGACTTGCACATCGAATGGCAAAATTAGGAGAATCGAAATCGAGATATTTGACAACACATACTTGACACCATCTCTGGATTGCATCCAAGCGCCTTGTGTCGTTCAGCGCAATACCACTGACGACGAGCTTCTTCTTTTTGGCTTGTCTTGTCGGACTTGGCAAAGACAAAGAAAGCCGAGGCCCACCGGACTTGCCAGAAAACAAGACGTGCGGCTGCGAATCGTCAGGTTCTTCTACAAAGATCTGATTTAGACCCCCTGACTGATTCTGCCGAGACTTGGACGTGAATGATAAGCGGGGTAATCCAGCCTTTGGTGACGAAGGTGGCACCGCCTGTCGCTCCGGGAGATGTGGTACAGAAACAGGGTAGAGTGGACGCAGCGACGGAGATGATGCGGAACCACTGTCATTTTTAAAAAAGGGTTGAGATACCATCCCCCTTGCCTGTGAACTGACCCGCAGTGAACCAAAAAGGGACGATGGCTTTGATGGCGGGGTGGATGGTGGAGGGGATTCACCATCCTCGTGGACGGACATGGTAGTAGGGGTAGTGATGGAGGAACAGGTGTTGGAAGAACACATGCTCGGCCGCGATCGGTCAGTGAGAGTACC
>JBBPNQ010000717.1:0-12671 GCA_038090975.1 Boletellus pseudochrysenteroides
CGGAAGGCCACAAGCAACTCTGTCACTCCTCGACGTTGCACGATATCGGGCGACGAAGAGGTGCAGTAAAGGTACGACCAATAGCCCCATACATTGTGGCACTTCTTAGTAGCCTATTAAATCGCAGCGAGATCTGGCCTCGACGATTTCGAGATAATAAGAGTTCCCAAGGTAGTGCCCATTTCGGAGGAAGAGCCTGATCTTTGGGATAGCTGGGGGCTGCGCGAATGGGAGGAACTAGATGCGTTGGATTTCAAGAGGACGTATTCCGAGGTTGCCCAGGGTTTCGTTGAAGGGAGAGATCCTGCGAACATGCCAGGTTGCTCTCGCACCGCTGCGAGTCATACCGAGGACGATTCTTGGGAATGCATATAGGACCTAGTTCGGGAAACTTAACCGGAATAGCAGTCAACTCGTCGATTCGATGGATATGAATCCTGGTGACGCGGACGTACCAGACTTAATACCCATCAAATGTTGACTCTCCTTCCAGAAGATGTCGATCTTGAGCATCCTTCCCAAAGTTTTTAACCATTCATCTTGCTCGACAACTGAATCTATCTCTTGACGAAGGGGCAGGATGGGTTGAGGGTTTGAATGCACCAACAAAAATAATGCTTGCATGCAGCTCTATGAGACGGGGCGGGATGTCAAACAATCAAGCTAGCAGAATACATACATGTGCGCTTGTCCGGTACTTAGTACCTACGAGAACATGGGGTTAGATGCCCCTGAAAAGTTGACAGTCAACACACGGTCGCCAATGGAGAAAGGCTGCTTAAAAGGAGTATGGAACTTCATCAGATACCAGGTGAACATTTGGAATCACCCGTCCAGCTGAATGTAGACCAGGCGATAGCAGTACTTCAAGACAGTGATTGGGTCTGTAATAAAAAGAGCTTACGTAATGTATTGCTCTTGAAATCCAGGGAAAAGCTGGGCTCGACTCCAGCTGACATGGGTTTGACCAAGTCTGCAAGTTCCTCCAAGTCCTCACTGCAGGTAGCCACCAAACCAGCCAAGTCAAAGCGTGGTGCGCCTTCCCAACCCTCACAGTCGAGTCGCAAAGGAAAGCGAGCATGGAGAAAGAACATCGATCTCCAGCCCGTCGAGGAAGGGTTGGAAAGCCTTCGAGTGGAGGAACGGGTCGTCGGGTGGGTAGAATCACGAAACGCTCTCGCATGCTAATACGCCGTGTTACGCAGCTCGATATTACAAAAACAGACAGACGATCAGCTGTTCGTAGTCGACACGAAGGGCGATGACCAAGGTGTGTTTGATCGTCCATTTCTCGAAAAGTCCATTCCAGAACCCAAAGTCTCTTTCTCCCAGTTCGGAAATCGTTACCTCGATACTCGAAGCTTCAGCTGACGTCCACCAAAATCATCTCGCAACGCTCTGCCGTCCCTGCTGTCGTATCGCGCGCAACAAAACCGCCTGGAACGAAAATTTCCCGTGCAGACAAGGAACGGCTATTACGGATCGCGAAGCGTCCGCGGAATGGGCCGCTTAATGCTATCATGGATCCGACCGAATTCGGCGCGGGGAGTGCTGCCATCGACGTCTCGTATGCCGCGAAACACAGTGGGGGGCGTGACCTGTGGGATGAGCCAGTCGTTGAAGAGATTGTACCGGATGGTCTAGAGACTGTTCGAAAACGCATTATCAAGGTAAGGGTTTCCACAACTTCGTGGGAGAACACGTAGTACATTTCACTCATCTGTGCGATGATAGAAGCCCGAGCTCGGTCATCCGCGAGATGTGATCGACGTGCCTGCAGTAGTCGTACCCCATCCAGGTGCCTCTTATAATCCACCAGTACAGGCTCACGAAGAACTCCTCATGGAAGCTTACAAAGTCGAGCAACGGAGACAAGACGAAGCTGAACGTATTCGAGATGCCCAAAAGAAATTCGAGCAAGCGCGTACATTCGCTGTAAACGACGCCTTGGAGGGTGTCCCTGCTGGGATGATCATTGATAAGATCAAGGACGATGAAGAAACGATTGCCAATACCTCGGCCGTAGTTCCCAAAAGATTACCTCCGAAGAAAACCAAACAACAGCGTGCTCGCATGGCAAAGCAGAAAGCGGAGGTTCGCCCCGAAAACGATTATTGATTGGGCAAGTGACTGACGTCGTCGGTAACCACAGAAACACGCACTGGCTGAGAAAGCCCTTCGAAGACGGCTTCTCAACTCGATCAATCAGGCTAAAAGCCTTCGCTCTGATCTCTCCAAGCTCGCCGATGTGCAGCAACAAGCTCGCTTGGCTCGACAGTTTGAGCTTCGGCTGAAGTTACGAAAAGGCTTAGCTGGCCAACGACTCGGAAAGCATCGAGTTCCAGAAAACGAGATCGAGGTACAGATTGGGGAGGATCTGAGCGAAAACCTCAGGAATCTCAAGGTCGGTCTTTGGTGATCGTAGATATCATTTATTGACGCTGCGTTCAACAGCCCGAAGGAAACTTGTTCCGCGATCGGTTTGTAAGTCTTCAGCAGCGCGCATTGATTGAGCCACGAACTCGCGTGCTGTGAGTACTTGTTCTTTCGCCCTTCGGAGTTCATGTTGAGAAACCAATTCGCAGACCGACAAAGCGCAACGCAAAGCCAAAGGTGTATGAAAAGCATGCGTGGAAACGTTTCGAGTAGTTACACAGACTGCCCTACACATCATTTGCATAAAAGATTCAGTTAACTTTCAGCTGAGCCCACTTCAATGTTAACAGAGATCAGCCCGTGGTAAAAACTAAAAACCTGTGGACACTGTGGGAGTTGAACCCACGACCTCACGCAATCTTCGATGCGAAGCGTGCGCGCTACCAACTGTGCCAAGTGCCCGGTAAATGAAGTAGTAGTCAGGCGTAACATGATACGACTTGACGCCCGACACTCCTAAGACTTCATTGATCTCAAGTAATTCATTGGATCGTCACCAGCATGATGGACGTCGACCCGATTGACTCTGAAATTGCCAACCAACACACGGCACAGCAGCCCCGACGACGTCTAGCACGGCCCGTCGACGATGCCCATCCATTTGATCTCGACGCCTACATCGCCAGCTACACTGGTAAGACCGCCTCGACCTTCACAAGGAACGTTCATAGACCGTGCGCAGGTCGCACTGCCGTAGACAGACTCTTCCTCATTATCGCCTCCTGTCCCGCCATCGCCCTACAAGCATTAAAACTCGCGTTCAACCACCTCTACCGTCTGCGTGATCCGTCGCTCGTCCAGGCTGCCTTGTCTGCGTACGCGAGCGCCACGGCGTTGCCTGAGGGCCAGGGGCTACCTCCCGCGAACGACGTTGTGGACGTGGATACCGCCTGGATCGAGGAAGTGGCCAAGAAGAATGTCGCAGAACGGACGAAACTGGAGGTCGAGCTCAAGACGTATACAAACAACATGATCAAGGAGAGTATACGGGTGCGTGTGACGACTTTACTTACTCGTCTGTGTGTGCCAAGGCGACGGTCGTTGACGGTGACTCAGATGGCACATAGAGATCTTGGAGAGCACCATCGTGCCACTGGCGATTTTGCCTCGGCATTGAAGCACTTGACGAAATCGCGCGAGTTTTGTTCGACGAGTCAGCATGTACTGGACATGTGTCTTTCCGTTCTAGAGGTACGTCGCGACCACCCAAGGTTCGCCCAGTCCATGGAGATGATCGATCGTGGTTGCAGCTCGTGATCGAGCAGCGCAACTACACACACATATCATCTTATATATATAAAGCGGACGGTGCTTTGGAAAGTACGGCTGCAGCAACTGCTGTTAGTACTGAGAGCGGCGCGGCCCCCGCTTTGGCTCAACCCACGTCCAAGAAAGTGAGCCCAGAACGCGAGCAGGTGCAGTCAAAGCTCGATTTCGCCATGGCTCTATCGCATCTTGGACAGGGTAATTACGAGAAGGCGGCAACGTCGTTCTTGCGACTCGGCCCTCCGTCCCAGCTCGGTGATTGGGTTGGCAAGGTAGGGACCAGCCCTGGGGGGTTGTACCATGGCTAAAGATCACGATCACGCAGCTCGTCGCTCCAGGTGACATTGCCATCTACGGCACACTGTGTGCTCTTGCAAGCCTGTCACGCTCTGCCGTCAAGACACAGCTCCTCCAAAACCCCGTTTTCTCCGCATATATAGAGCAAGAACCATATGTTCGTGACCTCATACAAGCGTACATGTCGAGTGATTTCAAAACAACGCTCGAGACCCTCTCAAGACATTCTGTGAGACCCCTTTTTTTGTACCTCGACTGCCATTGTGATATTGTTCGGACAGACAAGACATTACATAGACATACACCTAGGCGTCCACGTGAACGATGTCACTCAACATTTGAGGCACACAGCCATCGTACTCTACTTCCAACCGTTCGAGACGATCCGCCTTGACCGTATGGCGTTGGCTTTTGGTTGGAGTATTGAGGAAGTCGAACGGGAAGTAGTCGCACTCATTCAAAGTGGCCAAATTCAGGGGCGCGTGGACAGCCAGAACAAGGTGACGATGCAACATTCACAACACGAAGTTAGCTTGCGTGATTCATCCTCCCCCTTCATAGATATTGAAGGCAAAAAAGACAGACCACCGCGCGGAACTCTTTGAGCACGCCATGAAGACGGCGTCGGATATCCAAAGCACGAATCGCAAGCTGTTGTTGCGGATGCGACTGTGAGCCAAAGAACGACCCCACGGTTTCATTTCGGCGGACGTTGACCGCTCTTTTCGTGCAGACAACAAGCAGACTTGGTCGTCAGGACCCCCAAGTCAAGACGTGATCAAACCCAAAACCTCCTTGAATCTCCCATGGTCATTGGAGACCTGAGCTGACGTGGAAACGCTACCCTGCCTTCCTACTTAACATAGAGCACAGCACGGAGATGCGGACAAGGACCGCATATTTGCGTGTGCGAGCAGCGAGATACAACAAATGTATAAATTGCAGCTACGGGTCCCCGAAATACTCGTTCACGAGCGCCTCTTTCTGTAGTTTGAGTAGCACGCCTTCCATTTCCTCCCTTGTCGGGATTTTTGGTGGGAGGAGGTCCTCCGGGGAGAGGAATGATATGTACGACGCTGCCAACTGGGCGTGGGCTTGCATCGAGTTTCGTGCAGGTGACAGTACGACTGGCTGTTGGGCCACGTCTGTCTTTGATCGTTTGGTGTTTTCGGGTGGTGGGTCATCCTCGTTCGCCGTGCTGACAACGCCATCGGCTTTCCGCTTTGCACCGTTGGCCGTCGATGATGCGTCGGAAGACGGTAGATCAGACGGAGCGGCGGATGCAGACTGTCTTGGACCGCGAGGAATTTCGGGTATGGGATCGTCCTCCGGGATCTCGAGCACCTCCTGAATCCGTAAATGTGCCTCCCGCCATTCCGCCTCCTCCGCCTGCATCTCGTACTCTATCAACTCATTCCCCGACTGCGTCTCATCTAAATCCCCAAAGTAGGCAGGCCCTTGGTTCATAAACTTTTTGTAATAAGCCAAGGCCTGATTTTCTTCCTCTTCCTCCTTCTTTCGACTTTGGAAGAGTTCACGCACGCCGGGGAGTTCTTTGGCGCGACCAAAGTACCTAGTCGATCATGGGCGATTGAGTGTAATGAGAAGAGGAAAGAAGAGAGAGCTGACTTGTATCCTTTGGTACCGGGTACTTCCTTGCCGTCGTCGTCGAGCATGGCGACGTTCCGTCGATAATTTGCACCTCCGAGCGCAATGATCTGGTTCTCCCAATGTCGCTTTTCGCGCAACAACTTGTTGATCTCGTCGTTCAAATCTCGCACCTCATAGTCGGTCAGACCAGCTGCAAGCAGTGGAAGCAAAATTCAATGAGGGGGGATGAAGGTGAGGGAGATGGCGGAAACGACAATGCGCACAGTCTTGGATCTTGGACACCTTTCTGCTTATCTCGCGTAGGATCTCGCCTCGCCAGCGCTCGCATTCACGTAGGCTTTTGCATGCGCTGGCCATCTTGGGTCGTCTGTCACCACGGGTACCGAGGCCCAGCTCTGCCGCTTGGGCTTCGCGAAAGCGATAGAGCATGGACTGCGCCTTTTCTTCATTACGCGCCTATGTAGAATCGTGAGCGTACATCTCTTTTCGCATAAGACATAGGTGTACCATGGTTGTGTAGTAGAGAAGGTGTTGGACGTTTGTTTGGCAAGAGCTTTGGAAACAAACAAAGCCACGTGGCTCCATCCGACAGCCGAGCCAACATAATATCATTACCCAGTGACAGCCTCTGATCCTTAAAGCCTGCAAAATGTCGCCTCAGTTCTCGGAAGACGACATCGAAGAAGAGAAAATTCACTTTTCAAACGTTGTTGCCACCTTCCAGCAATATGCCCAGTACTCGGTAATACCCAACTTCGAATTATTGACACACGACTAACCGCTCGAGCCCATCACTCACTGCAGCTGAATGCCAACAACCGCCGCAGAAAAGACCTCTACACGCTCCCACGCGCTGACAAGGCATTGCTCGATTCGATAGGCTACAGACGCAAACTCCAAGAGATTGACACAGCCATCCTCGCCAACGCTGACTTTCTGCATAAAATCGTCGCGAATCCGGAAATATTTGGACATGATGTAAGTCTGGGAGAGGATGGCGGTGTGGAGGAAGACGTGACATGGGAGGATTCGGTGGGTCTATTGAAACGGTCTGCATGGTTAAACGAACAAGGTAAGCTTGATTCGGGGGTGGATACCATTTCCAGGGTTTCTTCCACGCCTTTCTCTTTCAGGTAAAGATGAATCACGCTTGCATGGACACGAGCACGAGCACCTCCACGATGCAAAGACGACGGATCCTCGCAAACTGCAGGGAGAGGAACAGGCAAACTACAAAGCCACGGACTTTGACATGGACAAGTTGAGAAGCACGCTCAAGCAGTTTGTTCGCGATTGGAGTGAAGACGTGCGTGTTTCCGTGATTCAACGTTTGTTCCCCGTCCATCGTCAATGTGCCACCAGGGGAAAGCTGAGCGTGATTTGTGCTACGAGCCGATAAAAAAGGCGCTCGAGGGGTATTTCGAGGGTCGAGACAGGTTACATTCGCCTTTTTGGTGAGACCAAAGGCGGCTGTTGACTTGAAACCTTCAGGCGAACAGTCCGAGTTCTCGTACCGGGAGCGGGTCTGGGGAGATTGGCATATGACGTAGCGAAGCTTGGTTGAACGCATTACTATCCATCTCGAAGTACATTATTGACTTTGACCACAGGTTTCACTTGTCAAGGAAATGAATTCTCCCATTATATGCTCCTCTCTTCGTACCTTATCCTCAACAAGTACGCTTCCAAGCTTACCACTACAACCGACATCACCTCACCCGTACCTAAGGACCGAGTCGATCGGGGAACACACCATTTACCCATATATCCACTCGTTTTCGAACATCCCCTCCAAAAACGCATTTCTTCGACCCGTAAGAATCCCGGACGTTCTCCCGTCTGATCTACCTCCCGGATCGGACTTTTCCTTGGTGGCTGGTACGCGCTCGCCTCTCTTCTGTTTTGTTTTATCCCCACGCCTTAGCTCTACGCCAGGTGACTTTGAAGAGATATATGGCGCTGAAGACACGGATGAAAGCGAACCACACGCTGGACAATGGGACGCCGTGCTCACTTGCTTCTTCATCGATACGGTATGACTCCTCTGTCTCTTCCGAATGACGTCATATCACTTATCTCTTGATCATGGCAGGCCAAGAATATCGTGAATTACCTTCGTGTCATCCATCGTATATTGGCTCCAGATGGCGTTTGGATCAATCTCGGTAGGTTTTCCCTCCCCTGCATGGCCGCCAACCTTGGTTCGCTTGAGCGCACCCTCACATTCCAGGCCCGTTGTTATGGCACTTTGAAAACAACATCACCAACGACCCATCGATAGAGCTAGATCTAGAAGAGGTGAAAGCGCTGGCACGCAAGATGGGTTTCCGACTGAGCGTGAGTCTCTCTTTTTCTCCCCCGGGTGCTCATTGCCATCGATTGCAATGTGCATGATTTGACAGTTTTCATTGTCGGTGTTAGGACGAGCGGACGATCGAGACGAGTTATACGAGCAACGATCAATCTATGCTTGGATATATTTACAAGGCTGCGTTTTGGAAAGCGACAAAAGTGCCCGCTTAGTGCACTAGTGATCGCTCAAACCATGGTAAAGCAAATTGTCCGTATGTATGTATATGCGTGGCTCACGGCACCCGAAATGTTTGATAGCATGTTCTGTAGCAGTTAGAGACAGCTTGTACAGTGCAACGATACAAGGCAAGACAGCAAAGGAGGATATAAAGGAGGATATAAAACTAGGTACCGAGATGAATATTCCAAGTCCGTTGCAATTTTCCTAGGGTCTACTCAATGCTCCCCATCATACATTCAATCAACATACTTTGCAGCCGAGAGTGGAAGGCATTGGTAAAAGTTTTTGCCCAGTAGGTCATGAAATCATCCTTGATTCCATACCCACTTTTTGCATGTTATATACTCATTACCACAATCTCTATCCTTAGGGAGGTACATGGTCGACCATCCCCAACAGAGCCATGCATACGCGCCTTGGAAAATCACCTTAAGCTATACAATACAGGATAGGATTTGTTGTCGGGATGATCATATCCATGGTACCAGACTCACCACACCATGTCTTGAGTCAAACCACGCAACTCAATGAGCATCGAACAAAGCATGTTTCCCCCCTCTATACAAGTGAAAATCAGTACAAGTGTACCTGGACCCTACCCACCTTTCCTCTCTTGCCTGCCCATCCCCGCTATCATCGCCCGCTTCGCCCCCCTCAACTGCCTACTTCGCTGGATCCCAAACCCGTCCTCGAACACCCACCTCACCTCTTCCAAGCTCAATCCGGCCGTCTCCGGGAAACAAAAGACACAAAAGATGAACCCGAGGAGACAGAGGCCAGCGTAGAATCCAAACGCGCCGGAGGGGGTGATTTCGGCCATGAGGGAGAGGTAGGTCGAGTTGATGATCAGGTTGGCGCTCCAGTTGGTGGCGGTTGCAAGGGAAGTACCGATACCGCGGACTTGAGAGCAAAGACAGGAGGGTGGGGACCGGAGCAAATGACAATGTCATTACATGAGAGAGAAAGGATGGGACAAGGGCAACGTCAGGTCGTGGAGGGATCAGGATCAGCGCGTCGACACAAACAAACGAGGGTGTGATGTACCTTCGAGACCGAACAGTTCGCCCTGGTGCCAGGGCACGTTCCCCAACCCGGTCGCATACGACGCGACAAAAATGATCATCGACACCAACACGATCGCGGACCAGACTTGTGAGTAGTGTTCGCCTGTGACGAGGACGTTGCCCGTGTGCTTGGTCATGACTGGGAGAAGACAAGGCGCGTCAATATAGGATCAAACCCCCAAGACCAGCGTAAAGATGGACGCGCACAGTGGAATGCGACGGCAGCCAAAGTCAACCCGACGACCATGCCAGGGGCGGAGCACAACATGATCCGTCTCCGACCCACGATATCGATCCACCTAAAGGGGTACCTAAGTACAGTCCCTGCCACGTTTGGGACTCCCAAAAACGCACTTGAGTGCAACCAGCGTAAACAGAAAGTTGGTCCCAGAAATGATGAGTCCAACCGCCGTCGGTTGATTAAACCCAATCTCCTGAAAGAGCGACGCCGAATAATACATGAGCGTATTGAATCCACACAGTTGTTGAAACGCTTGCATGCCACAAGCAACGACTTTTTTTTTCGACAATAGGATAGGATGTGACATAGGTTTAGTGAGCACTCGACGAACGCAGTGGCAGGTCTAAAAACGCACTCAATGCACGACGGTTGGCCGGGATCCAGAGCATCGAACTGAGTCGTTCCCAAAAGGTGGTCGAGTTGGCGATCTCGATGCTTTGTCGAACGGTCGCATGGAGGACGCTGAGCTGGGGAATGTCAAACGGTCAATTTCGAGTACAAGCCGTCCTCTGGCGCGTTTACCTTGCGCTCGACTTCTTCCGGGGTAGCTGTCGTGTATACACGAGCGAGCACCCTATATGCGGCTTCCATACTCCCTCTCCGTACCAGAATACGTGCTGTCCCGACCATACGTCAGCGCGATGGACATCAACCAGTACAAGCTACCAAATGCTCACGCGATTCGGGCAGGAACGCCAATACGGAGAGCTGTAGCCCTGCGGGTACCGCGCTCAATCCCACCATCCACCGCCAACCGCCGTTCATCTTCTCAAAGCCAGCATCGATACCATAGGCAATGACTTGTCCTAGGGTGATCATGACGACGTTGAGGACGACCATTCGGCCTCGGAGACGCGTAGGGGAGAGCTCTTGAATGTAGAGTGGAGCTATGCAGGATGCGAGGCCTACGCCGATTCCTATCAAGAAACGGCCTCCGATCTGGGATAACGGAAAATGAGTATGGAGTACGAGACGTCAGGAGGTTTGGATTGCATACCATACCCCACACGGTATGACACACGGCTTGACCAATGGCACCACCAATGAAGATGACATCTGCAATACCGAGAACGAGACGACGACCTGTCCAGTCTGACATGGCACCTGCGGTGAGACCACCCAGTAGCGCGCCCAACGTGGTCGCCGAAGTGATAAATTCCTGTAGAATCATGTATCCGCCTGAGCTCAGCATCACATGAAACCAGACGAATCCATTCAAAACGCCCCTCACCTTTTGTCCATTCGAGAGCTCGCTCGGCCCCAAATCACCCTTGATCGTCACGAGTGCGCCAGAGATCACGCCCGTATCATAACCTAAGAGCACAAAAAAGTTCATCGACGAACTCCACATACCCCCGCCTCCGTGTACGTACCAAAGAGCAAACCCGAAATGGTGCAACAACAGACGAGAAGCCAAACGAACCACGTCGTCCGTTCCTCACCCTCGATCGTGACGGCATACTCTGAAATCTCCCCTACCGCCGCACGCTGAACAATCTCCTCGAACGCGACTCGGTTTGGGTCCTTGTCGTCGTGCGCCGAGTGTTTTTCCTCGGGGTTTTCTGGTGACGTCCGGGGTGGGTGCACGTCTACGTGTTCTTTTGAGACCATCGGTGATGGGGTCATCACTGGACTAGTCTGCGGGCCAGCTGGACGGTCACCGTGGGTGTGGAAACTATACATAATGCCGGTCGTGCGTCGTCGACCCCGTGCTTCGACCCCGGGCCATTTGGGCCGAATGACAGCAACTGGGTAGTTCCAAGTTTATCCTACACGGAATGTTGGCACAAGTTGTGTCATTAAAATGGGCTTCGTATGCCACCAGTGGTGAGTCCAGCCGCCAGGCCTTCGAGTTGCGCTAGGACCTCTGTTTGTGTAGTACTGGAGTCGTCTAGCAGGTTGACGCGAGTATTTTGCATTAACCTTGTTTTGCACACTACCAGGCTGTGTATCCCACCGGCAGAGCTCAAAGAATCCGTCTTGCGTAATGGCCCTCAGGCCACGAGCGTACTCATGAACATCCCACAAAAGTTAGTACACGGTTGACCGAACGAACCGAGCTCGCTTGGCAAAGAAAGTTCGTGCGATGCGCCGCAGGAACTGCCAGTGTGTGCGTGCTAGATTCAGACTAAACTTCAATGCGCGCTGAATTTGAGAAAGAGAATAGACCCGTCGTTGGTCCTTGTTTCGAAACCACATCCCGAGGCGATACGAGCTTCCCACTCGCACGAGGCCACGACTCCAACCCTCGCAATCTGGCATGGTCGCGCGTCTCGCGTGCGTGTGAGCGCTGCTTCCTTTCCCCCCTCCCTAGTGGTATTTGTGCGGATGTGCCTGTGCACGGCGCAGACATGCACCTCACGTCGCGCGACACGATCTCAGACAGATCCCCACTACGATGGCCAATGGGTATCGTCGCTCTTACGACGTTGGTCGGACTTGACGAAAAGCGAAAACGACTCGCCTGTTAAAAGTATATCTGAGATTTGGGCTACACGCGCCGTCGTAGATCATGGTGGGGACGGAGCAACGGAACATACGTAGTCCGGGGAACCTCCAGAGTTGGCGAATGCAAGGGCTCGCTGACCGTGCGTTCTTCTGTTCTACCCCGAATCCCATGGCCTAGTTTCCTTTTTCGGGGTGTTCCAGTGACCCGGGTTGCCTAGATCCATATTGTATGAGACCCTTCCTCAAGGGACCCTAGCCTGACCGAACACCCTGGACTCCAACAGTTGTTTTTCCGAGTTCGAGCGGTGGCTCCACTGTCCAGATCGTCGCACACCCAAGTACCCCCGATCGACAGTACAAACCATCAAGAAAAGCTACCTGCGAACGCCAATCAAAATCACAGCACAAACCGCATCGCATCCCGATCGTCCGCCCAAAGCCTCGCATACTCCAAACATAACCGATACATATACACTATTCATCCCCATCAACCCATCTGTTTTTACAAGAAAAAAAAAAAAACACAACACGGCACGAACCTTCCATGTCGATCGCCCGTCCGAGCGTACGTTTCCACTGTTTACCAGCCCTCGCCATCTGTCGCAGCTGCCCGTCTCTCTCCCGCTTGACCGCCTCCCAATCTGCCACGTGTTGCACCGTCACATTTGCAACGTCCATCGTCGACGCCGAAGGCCCAGAGAAATACGCATGAATGTTATAAATCTCCGAATACGTTGACGAAAGGGGTATATAATGCAACCTGAACCATGCCCAG
>JBBPNQ010000718.1:0-12664 GCA_038090975.1 Boletellus pseudochrysenteroides
AAGACCCTGCATCGCCGCGAGGGTCATCACCGCACATTTACCGAGTTCACCGTTTCTCCTTCCTCTGTACTTTCACCACGCACCTCGGGTCAACGGGAAGGCTAGCTTGCAGCCAACTACCCCGGCACCATCATGTCGAGCATCATGTCTGACAATGAGGGTCCTCAGCCACAACTAGTAATCGAGACGCCATCTATCCGTGACTCACGCACGCTCGCGTACCTCCCCGATGGACGACGAATTGTCACTGGCTCTAGGGACGGGACTGTGACGGTCTGGAATGTTGAGATCGGGGAGCAAGAAACGTCATCCATGCAGCACGGGAATGACGTGTACAGTCTCGCCGTGACCAAGGATGGCACAAAGATCATCAGCAGTGAAGAGGTCGGGGTCATCAAAGTGTGGGACGTCGAATCGCACGAACTTTCCAAACAATGGAATTGTCCGGGGACATACCCTATTATCGCAATTTCACCGGACGATCGACTTGTTGCAGTTGGTAATTGGACGGTGTTTATTCACGCCATGCAAGGGGAATGGCACGTCAAACAGTCCATCGAGGTCGGCAAAGTCGCTTTGTGCATGTCATTCTCTCCCAACAGCGACAAGCTCGCGATCGGCACCACCGACGACATCCTCGTCTATGACACCAGTAATGGGGAACTCGTGTTTGGTACGATAACCCGCCACCAAGATTGGATCCGGAGCGTGCTATGGTCATGTGATGGCAGCAGGCTCTTTTCTGGCTCGGACGATAAAACGATTCGCTGTTGGAACTCTGATGGAGGAAAACCAATTGGACCACCGTGGCGGGGTCACTCCAACTCAGTGAACTCACTCTCCCTTTCCCCAGACGGGTCGATCCTTGCGAGCGCATCCTGGGATAACTCTATTCGTTTCTGGAATGCGACTTCTGGTCATCCCATTAAACAACGTCTGGAACATGATGGGTATGTGGGCGCATTTTCTTTTTCGCCCTCTGGCGAATTCGTGGCTTCATGGAGTGGGAAGATATATCTGTGGCGGGTACCCTCGTTTGGTACCGTCAAGAATCGGGTAGCCTGGATGAACACGGTTATGAGCCGGGTACCCTGGATGGGTACTACCAAGAGTCTGGTAATGGTACTCATTGGTTTTACATCAGCACTTTTACTCATCACTGTTTCCACAGACACATCCAGCCCTCCTTGACGTGAGCAACCTACATGACCGGAAAGCTCCTTCCATCCGACGACCTCTACCAATTGCCCATACTACTTTGAGATCGTCCACGACAGCTCGTTCTCTCACACCCTCCCCACTACATGATACGTGCCGCACTTCTTCGGCGTCGGATGAACTCACACAGAGTCCAAAATCCAACTTCAAGTATATCTTTTTTTTGATGTGTTGTCGTATGTTCATCTCATATACTTTCTTTGTTCAAATCAACTTTTGTCAGTGTCAGCATCCCCCTTCCACCGGACCTCACCCCCTATCTCTCTAAAGACGAGGATCGGTATATCGCCGGAGGAGGTTTCGGTGATGTCTATAGGTGTTGGTACCGTGACGGTTTACCGCAGGAAGTCGCGGTAAAGGCATTTCGATTCAGTTTTTCATTAGATGAAGATATGAACAATAGATCTCACAAGGTAATTCACGTCGTCCACGGCTAACAAGCATGACTCGAACTTCCATACAGATGCTCCGTCGAGAGCTCGGGATTTGGAGGAGACTCGGCCATATTAATGTTGTTCCATTCCTAGGTATTGCATATGGGTTTGGAATGCATGGTGCAATGTCGCTCGTGTCGCTATGGATGAAAAATGGATCCCTATACCATTTCTTGGAAAAGTACAATAACCATCTGGGTGTGGGGCACCGACTCGAGTTTGTACGTCCACTGAACTTCAACGTCTGCACCTTTCATATCTTCTGACTGCGTGATAGCTGCTCGATATTTCAAATGGGTTACACTACCGTAGGTCGCTGTTATCAATACGTCTCAAAATAATAACACACCATAGTGCATTCTCTCCGGATCGTCCATGGCGACCTGAACTGCGTGCGTCAGAATAAAATCACTGCTCACCTGTTTATCCAACCAAGGAACAGAATAACGTCCTCCTCGACGAAGATTATACTGCACGCTTAGCGGATTTCGGATATGCTTCCTTGGTGGGGAATATTCCCGAAGCGTTGACATATCTTCAAAGATCCACCGCACGACCGGGCGCCTTGCGCTGGATCGCACCCGAGCAAATCGAAGCAGAAGAGACATTCACTCGAACAACCAAGAGTGACATATACTCGTTTGGTTGTGTCGCCCTGCAGGTGGGAGGTCCATAGGACGGCAATGCTGGGTGCGTGCTGACAATATTTCTTGCAGGTCTTGTCTGGCAAAGAACCGTGGTCTGAAATCCGGCAAGACGCGGCTGTCGTCTTACGGTTGGCAAAAGGCCGTAATCCAGGCCGACCAAAGTGCCCAGAGTTGCTCGACTCGCACTGGAATTTCATCCGACGGTGTTGGTCACGAGTAGAGGAGCGACCTGCTGCAGAAGCGATCATCTCATCCGTCCAACGGTTCTTGATCCATTTCCCACACTCCCAGCCTCTTCGAGACTTGGTGTTGTCATGGTCGAGCGATCAGTCCGATTCGCTTTCACCGGCGCCACCGCCTCCGAGTCGACCTGAAGCTCGCACGTATGGTTCAGACTCGAGCGTGCATGTAGACCAGGTCACCAGGCCGAAGAGAAAAGGCACGTCACGATGATTATCTCTCGATTCGATTTACTCACCCTCCCAATACCCCGGCATTTTATACATCAGGATTGCTTCGCCTCCTGAGGCATTGAGCTTGGACGGGCTCCGCTCTCGGGCGGGAGTAACGGCATAACTCTTAATTTATGACTGCATGTCTCACCCTGTAAACCTCCCCTCTGAGAGGGGACTGAAAAACCGAAGCATGATCACATTTCCACGAACCACGCTAGCCTCACCGGGATATGATGTTGGCACTGCTCCCTGGCGGGTTACTGGCGGGTGTCAACATCGACAAGAATGGCATTGTGCTCGTCGATGGCTGGCTGCACGTTCACCACGTAAGGTTTTTGATGATTGACTGGTGCTGGAATGACTGATGCGTTGGTCGAACACACCTGGAAAATGCAGCTTCTTGGCCGAGTTGTTCAGATGCAAGGTATGGACTGTATGGGGTCATTTCTCGTGGAAACGAATGGCCTGGGGTCTGCGGACCAGCGTTCGAAAAAGCAGACTGCCGACCCCGTATACATGGCATCGTTCTTCCAAACTCTCCACAGACGTCCTTCCGTATGGTTGGACTCTTATGACGCATTCATAGTTGCAGGGTATACGAAGCAGGCGGTTATCCTGAAACCCGAACGGTCGTTCATCGACAATCGCAAGACCTTCAATCGAACCATATGCATCTCAATCATGAGAGTAGCGCAGATTATATGGATAACGACGAGTGAGGATGTCACCACTACTGTACCTCTATGTTGCTCTACACCAGAGCCATCACAGCACTTACCGTGATAGACTAGTGCTTCGCCTGCTCCTCCCCGCCGCCTGCAGCGGTCTTGGTGGAATTCTCGGCATCCTGTGGCTTCTTTCCTGCCATATTGTCAAGGAGACCGAGCAACGACCCAGACATCTCCTTGGCCATCGCTTGTCTCTCCTCATCCAACGCCTTGTCAAACTCGGCTTTGTGAGCTGCGATATAGGCCTGCTCTTCCTTGTACTGTCGTTGTGCCTCTGCGCGCTTTTGTTCAAGATATGTTGGCGGGATGGGCGAGTGGGAAGACTGGAGTGATTGGAAGCAGTCAGCGCGGAAACACGAGAGTAAAATTCGAGATAGCTACCTCGGCGCTCACGCCGAACAAGGAGCTCATGGTGAACCCTCCAGAGGACAGGCCTCTGGATTTGTCCTTCCACTCGGCGATGTGGCGTTCACGCGCCTCGACTTCCTTCTTGGCATACTCGAGGGGAATGTCTTTCCCACGGTAAGCCTGAAGGATCGGGCGGACATCCTGGGGTTTGTAAATGCCAATCGCTTTGGAGGTGACCTTGAGAATGGCACGCCACTATGGGAGAAAAGGAGAACATACATTCAAGGAAAGGGATCATTGCGACAAGACCCCTGTCACCAGGAGTACCTGTCCATTTAGGAAGCACGATCGAATTTTCGGGATGCGTCGAGGTATGCTCTTCGTGAGTATCGAGCAAGATGACTTTCGAAAGGTCGCGATTGAGGTAAGAAAGATCCTGGTGTAATGACACGACCATCAGACCTGAACAGGGTACAGCGAGCCTACTCACTTTGACAACCTTGCCATCCACGGAGCGCGTTGCCTCGCGGAAAAGTTTGTAGGTGACAAAGAAATTATAAGGATCCAGTTTCTCGATTATGGGGATGGCGGTCTAAGACAAATCCCGTGGTTAGCAGTGGCTTAAGCGCATGATGGAGCGAAAAACATACGTAGTGGTTTTGAGTGGTAAATATGACGATTTCATAAAACTGAGATAGATATGCAAGGAAGTAATCAACGCCTGGACGTTTGGCTGTCCGCCAGCCTTTTTGTCGCTATGAAGGAAATTACGCTGCCACTCTGAGATATTGCGGTGTCGAAAACTTACATCCCAAGTAGACGTTATTAGTAGATCATCCATGGATACCAGAAGCGTGTAAGGTTTTTGGTGGGGACCTGGAAGGGGAGGGGGTAACAATTCTGTCCATGCTGGCTTGTTGAAGTACTGGAAATAAACGTCAATACAGGTCCCATGCAAAATACTACACAGAGTTGCATACGTCGAACATGTCCGTGAAGCGTGCCTTGGTCCGCAACCACCGACCTGAAGGTGCATCTTCGATCTTCTATCAAGACCGGCCAAGAAGACATCAGGGACAACGACATGAGGAAACCGATGAAAAGCGCACGATTTTCTTGCTTGCGAGTTCATCTGCCTCCCAATCCCGCCCGAGATAGAGTATTTGCACGCCAATGGCAACAGCCAAGATACCGAGCGAGACTCTCCCCAAATATCTGCGACGACGCTCTATGGACGAAAGTGAGTCTTTGGAAGACTTTGCGCCCGTGCGCTCTGTCCTTTCTGCATGTTCTGAGCGTTCGGCGGGATCAAAGTCGAGACTTGGGAGAGAGGAAGTCGTTGTTGACGTTGTTGGCGGGGGCGGTGGCGGCTGCTCATTGACAGGCCTTGGTGGTACTTGGGATGCAAGATAGCGCGCCGGCCGCGGTGCGAACGTTGAGCGTGTTCGAACGGCTCCCCGCAGGACAACAGAAAACATCGCAAATGGACTCTTTGGACAAGCCGGAAACTTTTTGGGTACCTTGTTTGGATACATTTTTACCCACGGCCGGCCCGACTCTTCCCGGGCCCCCTGCCTTTGGTAGACCGTCGATCCTACACGCCTCGACACCTCTACGCCTTGGGAAAATATTTTCCAAAAGCCACTTGCCCGACACTCTGGCGGCTTGCCTGTACGCTTCTTTCTTTATGTGTTGATCATCACCGCCGCATCCCTTCTCTTCCTGGTACTGACCTGGCTCGGAAACGATGATCGTTTCGATGGTAGAAGGCACAATTTTTAGCTGCCTTTGGTGTGAAAATGATGGCCTTCTTCAACAAGGGTAGATCATAATTCTTTCCCGAGGCCCCTTGATATGTGTACTGGAACTGCGCCATTGCTGACAGTACACCTCAATATGGGACACAACACATACTTTCATGCAACATCCTTTTCCGTTGAATACTGGCGTGTGGTGCAAAACTGCGCACCATGCAACATCTCGACGCCTTCGTACCTACTTCTGCAAACATACCACACAAACACTTGGAAAAAAGCACTTCAAATACAGAACATGGCTCTAATTGATCTCATAAGTGTTGCCAGGCTTGACAACGAGTATCTCGGGATGATCATCGTCGCCTTTGGCAATGAACGCAACCTCCAGGTCGGACCTGGGCCATACCTTGGGCTCTTTGGCATTAACGAAGAGAAAGCGTTCGTCTCCACCGCCGACAACCGCGGTGACACGGACCCAAATGGGAGAACTTCTTTCGTTGACGATGGTGACAGGGCTCTGAATCATGGCTCTATGTTATCTGCGATAAGTGCTTGATACCTGTAAAAACAGCACCGTGCCATACCTGGATCACGTATAGTCTCAGCTAAATAAAGGCGTGGATGGAGTAACGCTGAGCGTGACCAAAGACCAGATGCAAGTGCGACATGTCAGCACAAGTGGAAAAAGCAAGGATCGCATCGCATGGGAGGGGGTCAAAACTCACTACGGGCAATGCGGTGGTTTCCTTGGGTGTTTGGAGGGCAGACCGGGAGTCCTTTTATCTCGTTCCAAGGCGCTAGTCAGACGGCGGTGGGCCCTTGGAGGCCCGCCGACATCGAAAATTTACAAACCAGCTGCGCTTTGCTCTGCACAGTAAGCTATAGTTGTCACAGTACTTGCTGTCATAGCGTATGTATGGCACATAGGGGGCCCGGGCGGGAGCTCAATCTCGATGGCGTGTACAAGAACGAATTTACAAGGAGCTCTCATCACCTGTAAATGACGCCATGGAGAAAAATATCTTACAGTCACAGGAAAGTGGAATGATGGAACCGGGCGTTGAGCCAACGATGGATTGAGTTGGTCATATTTGGCGAAACACCTGAGGGAGCGCCCAGGGAATTGGGCGGCGGAATAGTAGACGGATCCACGAAGAACGGAGAGCGAGTAAGTGATTGGGAATATACGCGCTGCTTACTGGAGCCTTGTGGTTTTCTTGATGCTCATCTGAGATGAATTGACGCCGGCCAAGACGTCAAGTAGTACGCTGCTACGCTTCAAGCTAGCACTTTTTCAAGTGAAGAACTGTTGGATTGCACTACTGGTTCGGGGAACGGGTCCTGGTTTGATCTTATCTTCGCTAGCACCAAAGCCTAACGACATCAATGAGTAAAGCGCAGAATGCATAGGGCCTGGCCCGACCATCGACTTGGGGAGTGTGGGGCCCGCATTGATTGGCGTGGGTTAGCGTGGGTTGGCCCGGTTCGTGGTCAGGACAGGAGGACAACAAGCTGAGATCGGGTAACGTACTCTACTGTCGCTCCCACTCCCCACCTCACGTCGCCGCCCGCGCGCTCGTCGAACAGTCACTGCGTCTCACCGCAACCGGTCTTCTGCTGTCTCACCGGCGCGATGACAAACTGGTCGATGGCGCCGGAAATGACTTCCACACACATAGGGTATATGGGGCTGTTGGCTGTGTCGTTTGTCCGAGCCAGCCCCACACGGACTGTAATAGTGCTAGTGTTCGTGATCCGGTCTACACTCGATAGTACTAACGCCGCAGAATGCAACATATGGTCACCGCAGCATCTTACCTAATTCTCTACCGGCACCACTACTGGCTTATCCGTCCATCAAAAGCCTTCGGGCGTCCGCCTGTCACGGTGAAATTTCACCTTTCCACTCTTTGCCGTTGTCGCACCCATTCAGATGAGCGACTACGTGACTGGTATATTCTCTGACGTTGGCCCTTTCCGACCATCTTTGTCTTACTGCTCTTTCCAGTTGTAGCCCTCACCATCGTTGGATATGATTACAGTAAGTAACATATGCCTGCTTGCGTTTCTTCACATTTGACGAACCTTGACATTGTCAGTCCTCACGATCCCGGACGAGGTGTGCCTCTCATTTATTGGCGATGTGACCAACCGACCGACCATCTTTGTAGATAGAATACATTTGGGTCAGTGAACAGTATCACTCTAGGGCCAGCTGTATGCATTGATATGATTGAAGAATAACCCTTGGTCACGAGTGTCTGCACTGTTCGTTCTCGTGAGTATCCTGGTCAACTCCATGGTCCTGTGCAATGGCTGACTGTTGTTAACTTTCAGGCCCGTTATTTCGGCCTGTGCTTTTCAACGTATGTCCATGCCTGTTCCGATATATATGCGTTGATCCCTGATTGGTCCATTAGCATTAATGCCCTCAGTATGTTCAAATCTTGAAATCCGAGTTTGTTGAGCTGACCCAGCCTGGTCAAAGTGGGGAGTTCTTTCCTTCCTGGCGCTCAAAAGGTCATTTCGTATCCTATGGATGATCAGCGAATATAACTGAAATATATTTTTTAACTGTTGGTAGACGTACGTGTTCATGTTTCATCCTTTCACTGACGGACGTCATTTCCAAGCAACTGATCACCTTCAATAGTTGTGAGCTCATTTATTCATCGTTTCCAATGTTCACTCTGATTATGGTCACTTTCAAGGCAGCACATTTTATGTGTCTGGCACATGGGCCGCTTTCATTTTTGCGGGCGCTGCAGAGTGTGAGGCCGCATGTTTATTTCCAGAGAGATTAATCACATCCATTGATGCAGTGGTGATGATCCTCCGTGTGTGGGCACTGCACAGTCGATCGAGGTTCATCCTTGGCATCCTCCTCACGTCGTACGCCGTTGAAATCCTAGGATATGTAGCTTGGTGTATTACGATCAGCTCTCAGAGTGGGGGCATAGGTATGTAAAACCTGATTTCGTAGTGTGCAAAATAAATAACAGCCTATGTGTCTGCCGTACTCCCACTCATCTAGTGGATACTGCCCAAGTGTCTAATTTTTTGTCTTGCTTGGAGCTGTACTCCCCCAGATATTGGTTTGAAACCATACACTATGCCCAGATTGTTCTCGGTGCATCGATGTGTCTACTCATCGGTGTTCAACTCATCAAGGAGTCGCTTCAGATGTACGGAGTGACAAAACGACTCCAACCGAGTCGATACATGATCGTTCTCCTCAGGGAAGGCCTGATGTACTTTGTTGCGTGCGTCCATGTCTCGTCGTCCATGTCTTACCGCCCCACATCGCTAATGGCGAACTGTTACAAATAGCATCCTGCTATTTGCAATTATGGGATTGCTGGCTGTGTCAGCAAACTTTCCCAGCGGATGGCCGGGAAAACTACTGGCCACGACGGGGTATGTACCTGCGGTCGTACTCGTCCCTCGATTCGTCTTGGGCTTGCGGCGACTTTATGCGTGCGAGCTTCAAAGGAGACGTGGAAGCAACATTGATACGGCGTTCGGTTCCACAACGGTGGCCGGCCGTGGCACTGCTGCGAGTGCGGTCATGTTTGCGGGTGCTGGGCAGGACGAGGGCGAAGAGATACCGATGGAAGACATGCGGATCGGTGGCGCTGGGTAGTCATGGAGATGAGCACGTCAGGTTTGGTCTTTGTATCCCCCGCAGGCGATCGGTGGTACATATTATTTAGAGTCAAGTACGAAAAACAAATCACGATCGTCACGCAAGTGGTTGCGAGAGTGAGGGTGCGTGCACGCGAACAGGTCGAGCCTCGCCAGGTAACAGTGCAACATTGCGTAGGGTCGGAATTCTAGCACTTTCGGGAGGCGTAAAGTAAGGAACGAGTCGCACTTGGTCTGGTGACCAACCTCCGTCTATGAGGCACTTTTGAAAGGACCTGCACGTCTCTGGGCTGCTCTGGTATGGGTCCCTCGTCCTTTCTTCGTCGACATGTGCTTTGGATATTCTCCCCGCCCGTCGTATTAGTAATTAGACTTCCGGACTACCTTTAGGCATGACGGAGGCCATATCACTCGGATCTGTACGACAGTAGCAGTTGATCGGGAGCATTGAATTAATACTCAAGAAAGGCTCAGAAGCAGATATACATTGATGTTCCTTTATGTCGTTCGAGATACCGGGGGTCTCACATCAACTGCCTCAACTGCTCGCGCGCAGCCTGAAGTCGCTTCATCTTCTCCTCGATCTCTTTCCGGGCTGTCACGACGCTGATCTGCTCCTCCAGCATGCTCCTGCAACGGTTATATCCGTCCGGCCCGGTAATTTGGAGTCCCTTTTGGAGGGCATCGTAGATTCCGTGCTGTAAACCGAGCACAATTTCGTGGTCGATCGCCATCGGAACCATGTCTGTGAAGCGCTTGTAAGCCACTGTGGGCGTACACCGTGTATAGGTCTAGTCAGCTCATGTTCGCGCTGCCATGTTAGGTCCGACTCTCTACCTTGAAAGTATGCCCGAACGCCCGCTATGATGTTCAGGGGTGCCTCCATTGGATCGGGAGGAAACAACTTGGGGAGGTCAGTCTCTTGGGCGGAGATCCCGAGTTCGCTTAAACCAGAGAGGACCCTCTTGATCGAGGCCTCCTGGTCGCTGGATCGTCTTAATCCTCGTCCTACCTGGAGCTTCATCAAATTACCATCACCCCGGGCATCTCTGTAGTAGGACAGGAACTTGTCCTTGTAATTGGCATAGTAGTGCGTGTTGAGGGTTGCCGGATTCGCCTCGAGGTCGAGCAACCATTGAATCTTTTCTTTCGTTCGCTTGGCAGCTCCTTCGAGGTGGTCGTTGATGATCATCCTATGTCATGACGAGTCTTGACAGTACCTGTGAGGAAACATGCAACCTACAGAATAGCTCGTTTCGCGTTCCCTTTGCCCATGCGCGCAAAGTGGCATTCGACAAGTTTCTCGATATCAGTCTTCAAAACGGCGTAGACTTGGTCGAAGAGGACCATTGCCGGCCCGATCCATTTCTCCGTGAATTGTTTAATGTAAGCCCGTTGCACGACGAAAGGGTAGTTGTCGGGCAGTTCTCGCGTACGCGCACTGGTTAATATTATCGTCAAGACATGTCATCGAAAACCACAACTAGAGAGAGCCTACTCTTGAGCTCGCTTTAGGACTTCATCGATATATATTATCTTCGGGAAGACAATGACAAAAGGTTTCTCCTCCGACGTGGCATCATCTCCATCTTCGTCGGCCAGAAATTTTGCCTTTGATAGTTCCTTCTTAGTCGTCTTATCCCAAGGGACAAAGTATGGAGCAGTTTTTCGTATGGCAACCTTGAAGGCATCTTGGTGTGGACGAATAGTCTGAAGCAATCCATCCTCCTCGGGAGTGCCTTCGACACGGTGCTCTAGGTCTCGAGCGAAATTTCTGAGGTGTTCGAGGACTTCACCGACGGGATCTGCGGACGGAGCTCTCGGGAAAGCGCCCAGCTTTTTTTCCGTGTCATGGATTGCACTCGCCAACTCTTCTTGGATCTTTGGCAGCCTTGTAATATTTTACAAGTTCGTCAACAAATGAAGATGATGTCTACAATCGCATGCGAGATAATCAACCCACCTCTTTGCGATTAGCTCCGATAAAATGAGACTCAGTCTCTCCGTCAGCTTGCTCGTCCTCAGGAATTGTTGATACTGTAGCTCGAGAATGGACCACGGCCGCTTTGCGCTGAACCATTCATTTTCTTGTCGACGTGCCTCTTCCCAGGTTATTCCCTTTGAAACGTCTTGCGAAGAAGGCTGTTTGACGCAGTACCAGTTATTGACTAAAGGCTCCGTCTCGTTTCGGAGGATTTTGAGCCATGCGGGTTCTTCACCTGGAGGAATGCGATCTGGTTTCGTGAGAACACCTGTCGAAAGTATGGATTGGTTAGAGACGAGGAAGATGAGAGAGGGCGTGTCTAAGTAACTCACCAACAGTTCGCTTCCCATCTGGGTCGTATTGCTTCGCGAGATGATGTGCGCCCTGATTTTCAAAATCGGCTAGTGGATGGTAGTATTGTCAGACGTGTGGAATCCAAAACAAAATCGGAATAGCTACTTTCGCAAGCGACGGTGAGCAGAATGACGCAACTAGGCTTCTCAATATATGAGGTGACTAATGACTTGACGAGCTCGATGTCACGGTCATCGCCTCCCCTCCCGACACTGGCAATGAGGCCCGGAAGGTCAACGAACGAGAGATCGGTGAGCTGCGGGCCGCTTATCTCCAGCGAAACATAGTTTTTGGAAAACGACATTTCGTTTTCATCCGATAGA
This sequence comes from Boletellus pseudochrysenteroides, assembly GCA_038090975.1. Taxonomy (NCBI): domain Eukaryota; kingdom Fungi; phylum Basidiomycota; class Agaricomycetes; order Boletales; family Boletaceae; genus Boletellus; species Boletellus pseudochrysenteroides. Next base: position 11,894 of record JBBPNQ010000718.1, read on the forward strand.
TCATCCTGGTGGAGGTATTTGTTAGGATCCCTAGATGGATTGAGGATAGCACGCTGGGCACGCTGAATGCGATCCTCGACGAGGGATTTGGAGGTGATAGGACCACCGAAGGGAACAATATTAACGGGCGTGGGCATACCCCTGGCATCGGTGCCAAAGTGAAGCTTCACCAAGCATTTCCATGATGAATCTGATTGGGAGAGTTTGCACTCAGTTGGGCATCTGTAGAGAGGTAGGTATACAGCGGGATCCGAAGACAAACACCTCACCTGGTGCAGGTTCCCGAGGATCGCGGCAAGGTGATGCCGGAGATGGATTCAATCAGGGATGACTTGCCTGCGCTCTGATTTCCGATGACTGCGATCATAGGCAAGTCAATATCAGTTTGCACGCTACGGAAAACATGTCATGAGCACGCCATGGTAGCTGTGACGAAAGAGTTCCGTACCCAGTGTCGCGCAAACGATTGATCAGCTGAAGCATCTCTCTTCGATTGCCAGCATTGCCGGTGCCTGCGAGCCCTACAGCCACCTCGCCCTCGGGTTGATCGATGGTGCTCGTCAAAGGGCCATCTCCAAAGCTTGGAACGGAGTCGGTGGATTCTGCTGTAAGCATGGAGGTGGTTGAGCCCGAATTGCTGCCCCGGGAGGCTCGAAACGTAAAACTTGAAGTAGTAAGTGGGTTCATGATGATTGAGAAATCCGGGACGAAATCAACAGGAAGCCTTCCGGGGGGAGGGAAGGTATATGTAGGTTGCGACGCGATGCGTGG
>JBBPNQ010000719.1:0-12647 GCA_038090975.1 Boletellus pseudochrysenteroides
GGGTTGGTTCTACGAGTGCCGGTGTTTACTCTTAAACAGCCCCTCTCGCCGGGTCGACAAGGTCACTACCACTGACGCTCCTCGACTCATGGACAGGCGTTGGCAAGCGCTGAGAAAAGAAGAGATCGTTCGCACGTCCTCCACTTTCCTGGCCGATGTGGTTGAACAAGGAAAAAATCCATCGCCATTGATCCGATCCTGTCGCGATGAGCAAGACATGTGACAAGGGGTTGCGGAATCACTGGTTTTCGTTCGATATCCTTTTTTTTTTTTTTCGATCCATAAACTCATTGCGTGACGGTGATGGACTATTAAGGTGCAGGTCGCAAAATGACGACACAAGTGGCATTCGAGTCCTACTCTCATCGTTGAAAAAGGGTGTCGAGTACAGCGCTTTGATGACGATACAAGTGAATGCTTGGTCTGTGTATCGGCCTACGCAAGATCCAGAAGATCCAGGATCTCAACCGCCCTATCCTTTTCCACGAGCGATTCGAGGCATATTCGCCCGGAATAGGAATCATAGTCCAAGAGCAGCCGTGGGTCTGGGAACCGTAGGACGGAACGGTACTCCATGACTTTGGCCCTGGGCGTGTCGTCGCTACAACCGTCACTGTGTACGTCGTACTCGAGCACTGCGAGGACCCCATACGAGCCTGATACGTGCGCGTAAAACGCCCGACCGGTGCCGTTGAAAGAGGGGTGAAGGAACGGGATTTGGGAGCGCGGGCTGAACGAGGCGAGTAGTTGTCGGAATGTGATGGTGCCGATCGCATCATGATGGGACGTCCCAAGGTAGAGGGTGCCATATTCCACAAATATGCCGCCAAAACGGGAAGGATCGAATATGTGCATTCGGATGGTGATCAAGATAGCATGCGTGGATGGGTCACGGATAGCATCGTGAAGGAGTACGATGCTGCTTACGATGCCGGGGATGATGCCGCGATGTGAGTGGCTGAGAGCAGTGGAACGCACATGCGTATTTGGAAGGGGAAGAGTATATGCCTGGAAGACTGTGACTGGCCCGGCGGCTCGGGTGTCAAAGGACCTGGCGAGGAGAAGATGTGTTGACGTCGAAATGCTCGCAAATGTATTATTTGGCGTCCATTCCGACGTCTATGTCGTAGAGGTTACTAAGGAACGGAGGGCGTGAACAAGGGAGCCCACCCTGTCTGCCCCGCTGGCGGCACCGGTGAAAGAAGGAAGTAAAAACTGGGTGCGTGCATGCACGTCCAAGGCAACAACACAATCATTAGAAGGAGCGGGACCCACCCTACCCTGAGCAACAATAATACGAGGACCGAGGTCAACGAAGGCGGCATCGAACGCGTTGTATTGGAACTGGTGAAGAAGATCTAGTGTCACTTCAGATGGCTCTGCCACGTTCAACGAATAGATTGAGCTAGTAACAACGTCAGCGTGGAGTACTGAATCGCATCAAATGCCGGAGCCCACAATTGTGTTTGTTTTCCCGCCTGCACAACCTCCGTCAGGACCGCACACGCAAACGGGCGACCCTCGACATCGACGGCAGAAACACAACGAAAAAACTTTAGGAATCCACCCGTCGATCTGTAGATTATACTGGCACCCGAGTTGGTATCGAACGATGCATCGAGGTTCAAGTCATAACAACGGACTTCGTCGCTAAAAGCGACCACCAGAAATCGCCCAAGGACCAAATCAAGGTGGAGGATCCCGCCAGTATACCGAATCTTTCTTAGCTTAGGCGTCGGCTTTTCACTTTGCGCAGTACCAACACCACGCTGAAGATACCGGTCTACGCGAAAACTGGGGACGAGTGCACTCTCCAAGTCGTGCGCAGACTGTGATAGGAATGGGCCAGGAGGGCGAACGAAGTCGGCCTTGCGATAGGCTTCGATCCATACGTCCTTGCGATGGCTAACTTTGTTCAGATATCGAGAGACCTGAAAATGCGCTTGTACTTGTGCACAAAATAAGCGACAGGTGTCACGTACTCTGCGCATTCGAAGGATGTCTAGGACATCGAGGTAGCAAAATAGAGCGAGCAAAATCTCCGGCGGGAGCTGGTCGAGAGAGAGCACCAACATCGCCCGATCTATCGGGAACTTGCAGTTCAGAGAACTCGAAGATGAACTTCGTTGCACGAGCAGCCAATCTAAATCTAAATGTCATCGATACGACCCGTCACATGACATATATATGGACCTACACGTTTTCTACATCCATATCAAGGTCATTTTACGTCTTTGAAGGGTTTAGTCTAGCACTGCCGCATGCGTCAAGTGCTTGACGGTAGACATGACGCAACGTCGATGGTGATCGGAATTCAAGAACTGAGTGAGCAAGTATAGGGAGCAAATTGAACGACGCAAAAAGACCGAGCAACATCAGGATTCGTGTCTGCGGAAGCACTTTGGTTTGTTTGGCTCCCCTTGGCTAGCGGTAGCGATCGCCGTATGCGCCTACCCTTGTCACCATGTGTGCTAGATAGGGCGCAATGCTGGGTCGGTCATGACTCCAAGTTATGCTATCCAAACACTGTGACTGTCGTCGTCAATTTGTGACCTACGATCTTGTCAAAAGGTAGGCATGCTTTTTTTTCCCTTGAACCTCCTCGTCACCTTGACTTGAACGAAAGAGGGTATGGCGTCAAGAAAACTATTCCTTCATCGTAAACACATCCTACAGCATGTACAGGGGTAACGACAGACAAAAAAAAAAAAGTCGTCAAACAAACGCCTTGTCCGGGAACCAGCATCAGAATCCAACCACCGACAAAACGTGACCCGAATCCATGCCATCTGTGCCCTCCTTGGGTCCATCGATCACAGCAAGCCTCGCCTTGACCTCCGCATCCACTTCCTGCCACGCCTTTCTCGTCTCGTGAGGCATCACGTCCATCCCGGGACGTATCCACGCATTCAACAGCCGAGGCGAAAGCCTGATCGCAACGAACGCGTTCACCACGCCCGCAATCATCGCCGGCTGCAGCGGCGTATCAGCGAGGTTCACTTGGTGCAACGCTCGCGGGGGGTACGACACGTGCATGCCCTCTGGAATGCACGCAAACGTGGGCGTGTCCAAGAGAAGAGCGAAACTGTGCAACGAGGGGCACGTCCGGAAGAGTCGGACGAGACCGGTGAAGGTGATCCCGCCGGGAGCGCGCCAGCCCGCATCGTCGTTGATGAAGAGCTCTTCGAGGTGTGGCCATGCGGACGCCAATTCGACGAGGTCGTCGTCCGTCAGGTTGATAGACTGGGCGAGGTTGACGTTCAAGGAGCGGAGATTTCCAAAGGCCGTGCAGGGATACAAGTCGTCGTAGGCGAGTGGGTAATTGTCCAACCCAGCGTCACCACAAGCACAAAGTCGATCCAAGAGGTAACGTTGTCTCTGAACACAGATGTGGGTAAGGGTATCCGCCGAGCATGCGTTCCTGAGGGCCATCATGAACGACCGGAGAGCTTGTTTGGAAGGGGAGCCAGGAAATTTAACAATGAGTTCCTTGAGTGCTGGAAGTCGGACGCGAGTGAGTAGTTCTGCTACGGGCAACAACCATCCTGACGATATCTCGCACCACGAGAGGTTCGAGAAGACGAGGACAAAGTCAGAAGGGAGGATCTGGTTTGGTATATCCTTGTTCAGTATGAACACCAGATGTACTAGTGTAGGCATGCGGGAGATGTGCAGGATGGCATCCGAGCTCAACGCAACCTCGCGACACTCCAAGACCTGAATATTCGACCAACGGAGGACGTGACCGGAAACGATGTTGTCATGCTCCACGTATTGGCGAGGCATGTGGAGCCGAAACCTCTTTATAAGCAGGCAGAGACTCCCAGCAGAGTCGAGGATATCCCGATATTCGGGGGGTTCTGCGTGTTTGAAATCGAGGTGGAGTGTTCTCAGCGGTTGAACAGCGACGTGCACTAGAGGAACTGGTCTCGCATAATACCAGGAAAGGAATCGGAGGTTTGGGAAGAGTGCACCGTCGGTAGAATTAAAGAGCATCTCGACGGATTCCTCTTCAAGACACGCCTCCATAAACGTACAATTGACAAAGATCCAGACCCGACGAGCATAACTTCGGAGGGTAGCCCACTCAGCTTCGGTGAGAGGTCTCTTAAATGCATAGTACTATAAAAGAAAGGGGGTAAACGGCTGCGTAGGGGGATGAAGAACGATGAATGCCTTACGTATGATTTCGGCGAGTAGGTAGCATCGGGAACACACCGTGCAATAATTGATAGCTCAGGCAGTTCTGACCAAAGCACGTCCAGCGCTGGTTCCTTGAACGTTCGACATGTTCTGGCCAGCACGGCTAGATCACGGGTATAGGACAACCTGTCGCCGACCCATTCCCAGTCCCCCGTAGGAGCGAGGTGACCAAAGATGTTGTAGAGGATCTCTGGGAGGTGCAGTACCTGGTGCATAGGCGTAAAAAGATCTGATGAGAGCTTGGGGACACGCCGAAGGTTCAACGTTCAACCCGAAACGACTCGACATTGGAGTGCCGGACGCGTAGTACCTTTAATCCTTTACAAGCATTGTCTGCCGATTTTGAGCATGACATCATTGATGCATTGATGATTGATCTGGGACTCCAGGACAGCTCGCTCCAAACTAGAGCTGGAGTCACTGGCGGTCCGAATGGGGCACTCGACCGCCAAGATACAACGAGGTTGTCCGTCCGATGAAACTTGTGAGGGCTCACCATAAGGTTTAGGGTCTGGGTTCAACGCAAGATTGGGATAAAGCCAGATGTGCTTGGCGGGCCGCGGCCCTTTCGGGCCTGTTGACAGCTGACTAAGCAAGCAAACCACCACTTTTTCCCTTGTTCTTCATTCCATTCGATCACCATGAAGCGGTGGTTCCGTCAACTTTGCTTTTTGCCAGTGTATTGCCCCGGCTCTCACCTGAATCTGCCTGCAATGGACGTGTCACGGTGGAGCCCAATCTATGCCATCCGAGTCATGGGCATAATACGACCGTGCACGGGTCCGATTCCTAGCGCTACTACCAGATAGGCTATGCCATCTAGATGTTCCGTCCAGCGCCCGGTCGGCGATCGTGTTGCACACAGCATTGTGACAGAAAATGCTGTACGTGCTTGGACACATTCGTCCGGTAATACCACCGGCTCAAATCCAACTCGCGATCGTACTACAGCAATCATATCCTCTCGTCGTCGTACCCGAGACATGCTAGTCATGCATATGGATTCCCGGCATTCAACTTGTCTCCGATCAGGGAAAAAAGAAGACAGGCGACAAACAAAAAGAATAGAAAAAAAAAAAAACAACAACCCCGTCCTTCCGCCGTCCCTGCGCACGAGTGCTTCTCCATTGTCCTCCCAAAACACGTGCGTGGGTAAGTAGCCCCCCGTTGCCGGACACACCAACGCATCTGTCGGAGGTCGCACCTAGTCACAGCGGAATGGACTCCTGCGATCGTGTCCAGCGAGCTATGCAAGTACGATGCGCGATCGATCCATGATCTTGAATCAGACTCCAACGGCCCTCGCGATCGGGGCGGCCGTCATGATTCGTGTCCTTGTATCGCCGCCGCCACATCAACAGTATGTCATGGTGCTCATATACCGATCAGACACAATGTACACACGCGCATGCCCGTGTCACGCTACATACATACTAGTCATCCCCCCCCAGATCACCGTCCCCGCCGGACACGCCAAGGACACGTGAAATGAGATCCCAGCGGGGCCCGTCCAAGCGGGCACACGTTGCAACAATGCAACGTCGGACAACACAGCCTCCGCTCCCCAACCTTGTTTCTCTTCGTCCATTGTCCGCCTCATCTGGACATGTCAAATGTACACCCTTGTGATGGCATGATGGCATGACGTGAACGACAGTCATTACGCTCGGCCCTCGTGGTGACGGAACTTTCCTGAAGCGCTCATTTCGCAGACCAGTGGCCATCCTGCAGATAAGCCCAGAACGCCGAGTGAACATGGATGCTCATCTCTTCTTTTCCTGCTATTTGCGATCAAGTACATATTGGCTATGGGTACACATCATGAAGACCGTTTGAGATACCACGATCAATAAAAGAGAAGAAAAAGCATGCCAGTGCTATTTAGTGAATCCAGTGAAGGAAAATTTATTGAAAGCCCCGTGACCTCGGAGAAGTAATAAGATGCCAGTATGAAGAAGAATTGTACGATATGGTATGAATAGAAAACTGGCACCAAGCGATCATTTGTGAAGTACGTGAGAGGTCGGGCAGTTGGAGATCGGGTTGCTGAAAGATGAAACGACGTGCGGGTGGTGGGAGGCGATAAGTGAGATATGAAATAAGTCCAAAAATAAACAAGTATTAGTGTGCGGTGAGGAGTGATAGGTACATTTGAGAGCTCTGGAGAAGATATGGAGGCGGCAGGGACCAAGCGGCGAGTAACGGGTGGATTGAGATACGGTGTAGATGGTCTTGGGGGATGAAAGCAACGAGAAAACAATTTAGTCGATCAGAATTATGCACACTGAAAGCAATCGGATGAGATAACAAAGCGATGGGCCCTTGAGGTCCAGACAGACAGCGCGATCGCGAAGCAAAACGGATAGAGCCGGTATATTGAGAGATGACAGCCACTGGGAGACGATCACTTAGTTTGTGGAAAGGGTCCAGGACTGGACGGGGTCTTCCATCTGCAGAGGGATGGTAAAGGATGGTTTCCAGCTACCTGCCACTCGACGCGTCGACGAGTAGATTGCACCCGCGGGCGGGACGTACGAGGAACCAGAAGTTACGGTTGGCGTGGGTGTATTCGTCATCTGAGTGAAGATGGGCATTGCCGCCGAATGATGAATATCCTGGAGGCGCACCTGCTGCGGAGCGACTGTGGTAGGGACAGGGAGGGAGGATGCGGCGGAAAAAGTGTCCTCGGTAGAGCCTTCCGCAGCTTCAAAATTGAGAAAGTCCATCATGTCCTGCGTAAAAACGCTAGGGTGACGTTGTTGAGCAGCAGTATACGCCTCCACCTCAGGGTTATTAGGAATATGGAAGAGACCCTCAAACCCCTCATCAGCGGAGGAAGCAGCTTGGGGGGAACTCAAGCCAGCTTCCGTCAAGGAAGCTATCTGTCGTTGGAACTCGACAAAGTCGGCAAAGAGTTGTCCGTTGAAATCAACTGTCGGGGCCTGGGCTCCCATACCGACCTCCAACTCACCCGGTGGATGCACCACGAGGTTGGAGGTATTTATACTCGACAAGCTGAAGACACCGTTTTCGTCGGTAGTCGAGAGCATGGACTCTAGCGACGAGACAGCAAAGAGATCTTGCTGGAATTCGGTAAAGTTCTGCGTTTGATTGATTGGAATGTCGAGCTTGACAACCTTCACAACGCCTACTCAGAGACGTGGAGGTTGATCAGTTGCACGGAAACTTACCTCGGAATTTTGGGAGTCGAGCGGGGTGTGAATATCATCCCACATAGTTGCTGCTTGAACGACTGTGTTCTCGGACGACGGCGACTGTGACAGGGGTGAGTTCAAAGACAGTTCAGAGGGCGCAGACGGCGGAAAGAGGAGAGTTGGGAGCGATTGGGTCGCATAGGCATTAGGCGAAGGGTGGAGGGAGCTGGGAACAGAGGGGATGTAAAATTGGTTGGCAGGTAGACGCGAGGAAGAGGAGGATGCCCGGGAGTCGGAGGTCGGGGATGGTCGAACAGACGGGCTCGATGAGGACGAAGCGAGGTATTCGTCTGAACAAGGGAGTGATTCAGGGGACAGAGAGCTCTCACACGGTGCAGGCGATGGGGCGGCTGAGATGGGAGGAGAGGGACCACCAGGACCAAACTGTGCCTCGGGTGGGTAAGGGAACAAGTAGGGTTGTGGCATGGTCATGTTGGGAGGATAACCTGGGAAGTAATACGGTCGTGGCACGGCGGGGAGAGACGCCATAGCGGGAGCGGGGGTCGCGTCGACATCGGGGGGTGTGGCGTCACGAGCTTTGGACTTTTTGGTTCGGCGGCTCTGTTTCATTTCTTCCTTGGAGCGCAACTTGTCCTCCTTCTTCTGTGGACAGAAACGATAATCGGGGTAGAGCTGTTGATGCTTGAGCTTCTCCTCCTCGGCCCTCTGCTCGAAATGGCGTTTGACGTCCTCCCCTTCTTGCTTCCACATGAGAGATATCCTCTTGGAGACCTCTGCTTGGGACAAGCGCTCGTTGGACTGGCGTATCACCTGGAACTGGTAGGAGCGATATAATATCCACGCATTTGGGGGGCGTGGCGGTTGGACCTTGCTGTACTCGGGCTGCCGAGAAGGCGCGGGAGGAGGCGCGGAACGACTTGGGCCAGCCATCTGATAGAGGGCCACGGGGAGATAGAATGGAGGACAAGGGAAGAAGGGGAGATAGACGTGGTTTGAGAGAGAGACGCGTCGATGGAAAAAGACAGGCGGCGGGAGATCCGTTTTAGTAGGTCCGTGTGGGTCCACCTTGTTGTGATGCTGTTTGCCCTGGCAGTCCCGCACCCGCCTTTTTATCCCTCTCCACAACGGCCAAAGCATCAGGACTCACCGACATCCTGCCCAACGGCACCTGCCAACACGTCAAAGCGCTCAAGGGAGGTCTTCCACAGCGATACGATGGTGGTTCAATGCAAAGTCCCGCGTGGCGCCCGGCTACAGCGTCGCTTTTCCACATTGTCCATCCACATCGCTCCCTCGACCATGTCTCTTCCAGATCGACTGTCCGGCCGCCGTTGGGCTCGAATGAGATGAGAATGCAACAAAGAGTCCACAGCAGCGGGCAATAAACGTCACGATAAATTTATTTGAAATGGTCTGGTGGGCCATGTCTACATCGCAACCCGCACTGCCTCGTCCATGGCCCCCACCAGAATCCAGCCCGCGGTCGCACTCAGTCGGCACGGATCCGTAGTCGCAGAGCATAGCTTTGGTCTGGGGTAGAAGCGTCACTTGTGATGATCCAAGCAACTTCCGGGATCGAGTTACGATTCAACAACTTCACTTGTGGCTCTCACCCTCATATCTCCGACCATAGACTAGACCTTCCTCCAGATGGAGCGCTGCCCACATCCGACGTCGGGTCACACGTGGTCACATAGCCTCTGCCTAACGGAGACTAACAGGAGGTACGTCTGATACTCGCTGACTAACCTGTAATTGTGCAAGTACTTATAGGATGCGATGTCGCAAAGCATTCACACCTTGCAAACATTGTACTTCATCCCACTGTCATGACCACTTCTGTTGCGCCTGTACTCATCGTGAGTGCCCCCGACCTGTAGAGCGATCGGAAACGCTAACGGGCTTGCGCACTAGGCTGGCGCAGGACCATCCGGGTGCGCTGCGGCACTCACACTGCTGCAGAACCACGTCCCCGTTCGGATTATCACCAAGGAACCCCATTTCCGAATTGGTTCGGGTGGCAGCATGCTTTGTGTGAGCATTAATCCTACATGAGCCCACATGTCGTTGCAGCCTGATACATTGGCGGTTCGGTGTGCTGATAGCCCCGCACATTTGAAGTGTTTCACTTTCTCCGTGCCCACGAGATTCGTCAGAGAGTTACGCCAGTGCTGCCCGTACGGGAATACAAGCCTGGCACGCTCGAGCCTACCAAGACCTTTTCGTCGTTCACACACAATGATCCAACTCCTTCGATTCCTTATGTGGGTGTACTTTCAACTATTGGATGGACAGCAGCTGATTCTGCAGTTTGTAGAATAACCACATGATCCTCGGGCAACCAACGCTAGAAGGCATCTTGCGCTTTCATCTTGAAAAATATGGTTGTTCCGTCGAGCTGGGGACGGAGCTCGAATCGTTTGAAGACGATGGAGAGCGCGTGCTCGCAAAGTTGGTCAAGAGGAAGGACGGCGAAGAAATCTCTGAAATATTCGAAGCTTCATATCTTATCGGCGCGGATGGCGCTAGAGGTGTGTGCCCCCGCTAGTCAACTTGCTCGTCGCAATCATACGTTCTCCTAGGAGTCACTCGGAAACAACTTGGTTTAGCGTTCCTCGGTGAGACCAGGCAGGATTTCTCTGCAGTGGTCGGAGATATCTGCCTCGAAAAGGTTGAAGGGCTTGATAGAAACGTATGCGCACATTTCGTGTCTTTACGAGTGTGTAATGACTCATTGCGATGTCCGTCCAGCACTGGCACTTCTTCGGCAAGAGGTCGGCCGACCTGTAGGTGTCAACGGCCTAATATTTTTTACGCTGTATCTAATAATAGGGTAGCTGTATGCTGCGCCCAACCGACGAAATCGCTCCCGATGGTTTCCGGCTACTGATGTTCTTGGGGGACTACGAGCCGAAGGAATTGGTCGCCAATGAGAAATTGCTGTTTAAACGTATATCCGAGCTAATAGGGCACGAAATCAAGGTTAGAAAGGTCATCGTTTTGTCCGAGTTCCGGTAAGCCACATCTGCGAAGATGATTCGCCATTTCTACATGACTCGAGACAGGGCCAACATCAGGATGGTCGACAAGTTTGGCTGTGGGCGGGTTTTCGTTGCTGGTGGTAAGGAAACTGTGTATCTTCACGTCTCTCACTTCACCGAACGTCCACAGATGCAGCGCAGTATGTACATTACTTCCTCTTTGTAGGCTCCTAACCTTGCTTAGCGTTCACAGTCCAGCCGGAGGTCAAGGTTTGAACACCAGTGTCCAAGATGCTGTAGGTATTTTTGAGTGACTACCGTCCGTAGCTAAATAGCGTCGATTCGACAGCTTAACCTGGCCTGGAAGCTCTCCTTGGTGTACAAAGGACTCTCTCCAGCCAGCCTCCTCGACTCGTACACCACAGAGCGTCTCCCCGTGATTGCCGAAATGCTCGACATGACCACTGGGATGTTCAATAATATCCGTAAAGCAACCACGATCGAAGGCGCCATGGAGCGCGAAAAGCGATTGAATATGCTCGGGGTAAATTATCGGACGAGCCCGATTGTGGTGGACGAATACACACGCGCCGAACCTGTGGGTGCATATGGGGTTTTAGAAGAAGGCGTGTTAGTGGCGGGGGACAGGGCGCCGGATGCACCCGGGTTGACGCTCTTAATTGCGGGTGGAGCGGAGACGGAGACAAGGCTGTTTGATGTGTTCTGTGCGGTTTACCACACGGTGCTCGTGTTCACGCCCGATGCGTCGACGGCGACGGGTATTCTCGAGGTGTTGAAGAGGTATCCTGGGGATGCGATCCGCCCGGTGATCGTCCTTCCAGAAGAGTCCGAGACGACGACTGTAGGGCAGGTGGATGTGATCGTCGACCAAGCTGGACATGTATACCGGGCATACATGACAGTGAAGGGCGAGCAGAAGGTGGTCGTGGTTCGACCTGATGGTGTCGCGGGTGCGATCGTGCATGGTGCTGAGGGGGTAAAAGCATACTTTGACAAGATCTTCGTCTAGAAGTTGATGACCACTGGCATGCTAATTATCCTTTTTGTAAAGTATCAAGTTGACATCCCCAAACCTGACCTGGGAGAGACCGTTTCGGATCATACATGGCCATACGCCATATGTTGGCAGACACGTTGACATACGTCCTGCCAGTGGGCCTGCAACACTCTGAGTGTTCGCGTATTTGTCGCTTCTGAGAACAAAACAAGTGACGTAGCGTTTGGATGCCCGTTCTCCGAGTCGCAGATGCGTGCACTGTCTGTGCAAGGCGAGACATTCGGACAAGATAGGGCCCGCTTGGAAGTGGGCCGCAAGACTCGGACCGTCGGGATTACCACAGCAAAGACACGAAGGGAACTAGTATTGTTACAGGGGTATAAAGGAAGCGCCCGAGTCAGCACCCGGGCCACACGCCAACAGCGGAAAAAGGAATGACGCACGAGGGGGGTTCAGCTTCGTTGGAGAATATTTGTTACCTGGAGCTAGAAAATGGTCATCGATCATCGATGTCATTGTCCATCCGGGAGGCCCCGGGACGTGTTCCGTGCACGTTGTCCCCTCCAGGTCATATCTTCCACAGTGATATACTGGGTACTTGCAACACATGTCAGTGAAGGACGTACCTTTCCGTCTTTGCTGTGAAATGGGTGGGCCCGTAATTTGTCTCGGCTATGTGCGCATGTGTTCTGGAGGGCGATTCACTCCGAGATGGACGTCGATGAGTATGGGTCTGTCATACGCACTTTGTACATTTCGAGCCCCGACAATAGCTCCGCTTACGGAAATTCGGCATGTACAGCACCACGCCGGAGCGGAGCCTGAACCGTGCCGCACAGTCGTCAAAGGCGAATATTCGAATCTAGATACATGACAATCACCACAACCCGGCCCGGCCGTCGTACTCAATTGACATGGATCCCTGCACAACATATCTGATAGCGATGCATGTCTGGAATACGGTGATCATTGTCCTCCAACTCAAGGACTCCAGATTCGGAAAATTCAGAATCCGTTGGTCAAGTCCCACCATCAACTGAGGCATACACGTTTGAGCGCCCGGCATTCACTTAAATATTGTCATGGTAACCTTAAGCGCGCACGAGGTTTCTTCATTGCACGATCATGACCTCATCTGTCCCCCCTGTGCTCGTCGTAAATATCTCCGACCTGTGGCACGATCGGGAACACTAACGGACTTTGCGTTGTACGTTAGGCTGGTGCAGGACCATCTGGGCTCGTTGCGGCACTCGCGCTGTTACAGAACCA
>JBBPNQ010000720.1:0-12644 GCA_038090975.1 Boletellus pseudochrysenteroides
GTGTTTGTACATATTGTGATGATGGTCCATGCACGTACGGGCTAGAACGTTCTAGACTATAGCGGAGATTAATGTGGCTATGCGTAATGGAAGAGAAGGGAGCGGAGATTAAAAGAGTGAGGCATGATGTCATGGTGACATCATGGGCCTAGACTGGGTCATGTGACCAGTCATGTGATAGTCGTCGAGAAAATGTTCTAAGTCCAAAAGATAAGATAGGTGCAAAGATAAGTTGTCCGCGAAGGTTACGATAGGGGTTAGAGGTGCGTTCGTAACACAGACCATACACTACCCTTCTTGTACCAGCTCACTCACTCTGAGCATGTGCCTTCTCCTTTTCACCACTGGTTACCATCCTCAAATCACCCTCATTCATCACATTCTTGTGTGCAGTCACCAGCTCCTTTTTCTTTTCATGGTGGTGCCTTATGCATCATGCCATTACCTGCATCATCAAACCCTAAGGCCATGTCATTCAACTCTGATGATAAGACTAATGTGCTGCTGCCTGGGAAACCATTGTCATTCTGTGTGTCATCACATGTGAATGATTCTGACTCTTCCTTTCAGTCTAGCAGTGGTTCACCACATGACTACTTTGGTTCATCATTGGGTGGTATGGACTGCCCACCTTCAAAACAGGATGTTTCAACCACTCACACCTCTCAAGTGGAGGCTTCAACTTCTGGCAGTAGCAAGTGTCATATATCTTCCAAGCATTCACACATGTCATCTGCCTCCATCCCCACCACTCAGGTTGTCAATATCACAACAAGGGTTTATGACCTGTTACTCAAAGGTGAATCACTTTCACAGGCCCAGCAAGAAGAAAAGGTCTGCCACTGTAATGTGCATTACCAAGACAAAGAAGCACAACAACACCATGAGCATTGGAAGGCTGAGCATGATGCTACTGAGATGGCTTGAGAGCAAGAGTTTGAGCTACAAATGGTGAATATGCAGATCAAACAGCTTGAGATGGAGCTTCAGTTGGTTCATGCAAAGCAGGTGGGTAGTGGTGAATCATCATAACCATATGTAGTTGTTTTATTGTTGTGCATTTTTTTTTGCTACACCCTTGTTGTACCTCCAAGACTCTGACATACCATTGTTGAGAATATAGATATCACATCTATATTAGCCCCTATCAAATCAGATATTTATTGGTATTATTTATCTTATCCAATCCAGACCTTTAGTCTAGACTTTAGGCTGACACTATTCATGTTAGTAATGCTCTAGACTTATAATGTCATACTGATGTCATGATTGCACCATCATGACATCATAGCATGCCATACCTAGAGTTCTATATACTATTGGTTAGTTGTTTAGAACTCTTACTTAACCTTCTAGAATGTTTCTATCTATGGTCACTTTTGTACATAGATACAAACAATATTCTTATGTATATAAGATGATCAGTTTAGTGATCATCTAATCTAACAAGTTATCTCTCTATTCATTCCTCCTGAGTCTCTCAGAGATCCAACATCTATCACTTGATCTTACTACTCTGTTCATCAACCAGATGAATATTCCCACCTGAGGTTTATTCCTTTGTCCCTTTACATTCAGATTATCTCCTGAAAACCATACACTACCATAGTGTTGTTACATGTCCATACTATTGTTGTTTTCATGAATGTCTATTGTTACGCTTACCCCAGGTAAGGGCAAACATAGACCTAGGGGGTTCATAGACGAAGGGCTCAAGGGGTCTTCCCAAGAGTTCTGCTAGGTAGGAGCTGCCTTGGGGACTTCCCAAGGTGGGACTGCTGCAGACAGCAGCAAGGAGATACTTACGAGGGAAGCGTTCACTCGGAAGTAGAATGAAGACTTAGAGAAATCCAGTTCAGAAGACGAAGAGTGGCTATTCCTAGGTAGGTCTAGCTTGGTTTGTACAAGTACTGGAAAGGGTTTATATATGTAGGGTTTCTGAGCACGGACCATGCAGTGCTTATCGATGAAAAGGGGAGAGAGCTCAATCAGGAAGGAAGAGTATTGTCAGCGGGTAAGAAGATGCTGTTGTGAAAGGGAAAAGGAAGTTCTTAGAGGTAAGCATAACAGGGAGGTAATAGGAGGTAACGATGGAGAGAGATAGTTGCTATGAAAGGGAAAAGGTGGTCCATAAGGCAAGAGAAAGAACAAATTGTAACATCTATCATATTGTCATCTCCATGCAAGTCTGTTTCTACACCTTCAAAATATCATGGCTATTACAGCAATTCATTCATAAGTTGTTGTCTAAATGCCTGCCCTGTGGAGTATGCAAGCCCATCCTCTATCTCTGGCTTTTCTTCACTACTTTCCTCTTGATTATCTCTTCTAGGGTCTTGGCCTCTTATCTCCTGCTCAAATTCAGTTATTGAGCTCCTTATTCCAAGTTCTTCCTCAATCTCAACTATTAAGTTGTGTAGAATCAGGCAGCAATGGATCCATGTAATGGTATAGTCTAGTTTTGCTTGAGTTTGAATCTGAAACCACAAATCCAAGAGTGATTGAAAGCAGCCCTTGAGTGATCCATAGAAATGTTTGGTCCAGACTCATACCTATAATCATTAGAAGTAATTTAAGCAAAAGCACCACATTTCTTACAGTTGATAGATGCTGGTTAAAAGTTCTTTTGTCCTGGCCAAGCCTTCCACCAACTGGCTTTTTGAATGGTGTAACACACCATGTCTGACTAGCATAGGCAGAGTCAGCCCAGAGCCATTCATTGTTGTTAAAAAACTCTTCTGGATGACAGGCAACACAAGTTTTTTGAAAAGCACTTGCATCATGGACATTCCCAGGAGGACCTATTGCATAGTCTGCAATCCCCAAGTTGTGAGGCAAAATCACAACCTAAAATATGGTAAAAATCTGTGATTGTAAGAGAAAATAAAGCCAACCTGATTTGTAATGGAATATCATGATTTTCAGTCAAAAAAAACCTCTCCATGTAGTCCAGGCTTTTGAAAAAGGTTGAAGGTAGTACTATCAACACAAAGGAATCCACCTCACCATGCTGGGATAGTTCTACCCTCAACCCAAACTTTAGCCCTTTTCTTCTCTAATTGGTCATTCTCATTTTGAGCAGGGTTGAAGTGGATAACTGCATCATGCCAATGCAAAAGTGAGAGCATGACACATTTATAACAGTTATAAACTGTACCAACAGCAACACCTGCCCATTCTGCTATATTCTGTGTTGTTGCAGCATTTCCATTGTGGCCTACACCATTTAAAAAATGGCAAGTTGAAACCAGACAGGCAACCGCTGGTTGGATGGGTGGGGATTTGGAAGAGGCATACCATCAGAGCCAGACCCAGAGTGGCTGCTAGTAAGAAATATAGGATGGTGGCAAATTTGCTCAACAAGCTGGATGAAAACATCTGGAGAGACACAGAGCTTTTGGCAAAAAAGTGTGGGTCAATTAATTCTCCACTCTTTAAGCAGGTGGATTTGTGGGGCATGAATGGTACAAATACAAGGCTGGAAGGTATGAGCTCAATTTACTTCATCAATAGTTGCTTGAATTTGATCTTGAGATCTAAGAACTGCTTCTGTAGAGAAAAAAAGAATATTGGACTGATCTGAGCTTAAGATGTCATAAGATGCTGTTGCAGATGGTGTAAATGGCACAGATGATGCATATGATAAATTGGATTCAGAATCAGAATCAGAATTGATGTTGAGATGAGGGATGAAAGCATCCAAGATCTCTAGGGCCTGTGTCTCAGTGATCTTGTTGAGAGTATCCTGGAGAAGTCTCAGAGCCTGTTGCTTTGCTGAGGGCCTTGGCATTTGTAGGGGGGACTGGGCTATGGGTATAGGTCATACTTTTGTGACCTGTGACAAACCTGTGCCTGAAATAACCAATGCTAATCAGACTAGCACTAGCTGAGCTAGAGACAATGCAAAATAGTCAAGGGTCTGGAAGAGGCTTTGGTGGGCTCTCCAAGAGGACAAGGCTGTGGCTGTAAGGCACAGGCGGTCCTCTTTATATACTTTACAGGATAATGCATGAACCAAGCAGTGTGTGTGAGTACTACCACTATGTATAGTAAGAGGCTGAAGGGAGTGCATGTATAGTAAGCAACCATGAGTAAGAATAGAGCATGTGACAGACAGAAATGAAAGGCATGTGGCATAAGAAGCAAGGGCATAGGGCATGAGAAGCCATGAGGTGAGTCATAAGTGTTACAGTCGCAAACAAACAGGTCTAAACAGTGGACAACAGTGCTAGACACTACCCGGAATTTCCCTGGATTTATCCTGATTTATCTGACACTCATATTGGCACTACAAGGCTCTAAAGCCATAATCAATCCTTGCTCACTCTTGCGTCACGTGACTTGTCACATGATGTGTTCTGACACTTGCCTAGACTCCCTCACATGACTAGATCCAGACCATGACATCATAGTGATGTCATACCTCATGAATACCTCATGCTCACCTCATGTCATGGCTATGCCACAGCCATAGCCTCATGCCTTTCATCTCTGTTGTCTGGTACAGCCTTATGCATTGCCTTCACCTCATGCATTATCACATGTCTCGCCTTATGGCTCACCATGCCCTATGCCCTTACCTCATGTGCACTGGTATGCACTGCTATATAGTCATATATGCTTATTGTACATGCGATCCCATCGGTCTCTTACCATATGTAGTATAGTGTCTCTCATGCACTGCTTGGTCTGTGCACATATCCCTAGAGTATATAAGGGCTCATGTATTCGCCCATCCTTCCCTAGTTTTGTCCACTTGGAGAGTCCCCACTGTCTACACCCTAGGCCCTAGTTGGCATACTCTTCCAATTTCACATTACTCATTACTATTGTCTCTTGAGGGTTGTGCTAGTCCGGTTAGCATAAGCTCATAACCAAGAACAAGACCCTAGCACAATTGCCATTGCTTGGTAGGCTTTGGTTGTTGTTACGATCGCTACCAAAGAACCCCTATTTTTCCTACATTTTATATGCCAAGTCTATGCTCACAAGACATGTCGCTTGACTTGTCGCTCCTCACTCTTTTTCATGTCACGTGACTTATCACATGACACATCACGTGACCTACCCCCAGACTCTCATCACATGACTCAGTCTAGACCATGACATCATTACGACGTCATACCTCATGGTACACCTCATGTTATTAATCTCCATGCTGTGCATGGCTATGCCACTGCCTCTGCCTCATGCATCACCTCATGACATGCCTCATGACTCCTCATGCCCTATACCCTTGCTTCTTATGCCGCATGCCTTTCATCTCCGTCTGTCACATGCTCCATTCTTACTCATAGTCGCTTACTGTACATGCGCTCCCTTCAGACTCTTACCTTACATAGTAGTTGTACTCACACACACTGCTTGGTCCGTGTGCTATCCTGTAGAGTATATAAAGGGGACTGCCTGCGCCTTACAGCTGCAGTCTTGTCCTCTTGGAGAGCCCACCAGAGCAATCCATGACCCTCGACTCGCATCTACTGTCTTAGCCGCGACTTAAGCTATTCGGTTAGCTTTGGTTGTTTCACTAGGACAAGACTACTAACTGTCACCGAGTGTAGCTAACTCCCCGACTCTTGAAGCATATCTCGTTACTGCTACCCCTTGGACATTGTGCAACAGTAGGGTTTCTTCTGCTATAGTTCTAGTCATCACAGAAGAGTCGCCCTCTTCACCAAGTGTCTTTTGTCAAGCAAGAACCCTCGCCGATTGTCGTCCCTCTTCATTGGGAAGAGCCAGACATTAAGAAAAAAAAGGAAGAAGGATCTGAGCTCCCCTCCCTTCCTACTCTCACCCCTAGTCCTAGTCTTCCTTCGAGTAGTCCCTCCTAGGCCTGCCACCCCATTTCCCTTCCGCGAATCAGAAGAGACTTTCATTGATGAAGAAGTCAGAAGTCTCCCGTGTCCTCGCAACTCTAGGCCTCGTCGCTTCACTCCTCATCCTTTGCTTCGTACTCGTTCTAACCCAGGACCCTTCCTTATTCCTCACGTCGCAGCTCCTATCCCTTCCTCGGAAGACGACTCTGCTGCGAACTAAATTCACTTCACTTATGTTCTTGAACGAAATCCTTAGCTCTCTGCTTAAGTTTCTCGCTCAAATCATTGCATTCATTCTAGTCCCTATCGTTTACCTTGTCTACTGCCAAGTTCCTTTTGGTGAACCCCTCGTTCTGCAGGTTCACTTGTTGCACAACAACTTCTCCTTAGTCGTTGGTCGCGCACTAGTCGCTTACGCACCAGTTTCTGTTCCACAACAGGAAGAACCTCCTGTCGGAATGCCTATTGTACCCAAGTCTCCAGAATTCTCCGATCACCTTCCATTTGTTGATTCCACTCCTTCGGAGATAGCTGCAGACTGGGCAGGTCCCATTGATGAATCAGGTTGGGACAACGACTCGTGGTCCACCCATAACCCTGATTGGACTCCCTTCATCCCAGATGAACCCACTTGGGATCCCGAAGAAGATACGTGGCCCGTGGAGTTACCATTTGATACTGCCACACTTCAGAACCTCATTAATCACTTGGAGTTTGCCAACTACGTGTTTGAACTCGTTCCCAAGGAACTTCTCTCAGAAATCACCACCCGTACCTTTGGATATTGGTACACCCTCTATCACATTGACCAGTCTCATCGTCTCTATGCTCTTGAGCTAGTCACCGCTCGAATCTCTTACCTTCAGCAACTCGCCGCCAAAGAATACCAACAGGAGAACATGCAGATTTATCATCACCGTCCTCACGGAATTTCTCTAGATCCTTACGTCATTGCTGAAAGAGTCCTCGAAAGAGACCGTGTCCACAGAGAAAGAGAAACTCGGATATTCCCTGAGATATCTGATTGGTTCTTTGCCGAACCTTTACCTATTATTACTGAAGAAGAAATCGACAATCTCTAATTTCTTTTCATTATGGCAGATCCAACCCCATCTACCTTTTCTTCTTCTGCTTTCCTTAATAGTCTTCTCGAAGAAAAAGATCCCTCTGCTCAAATGTCTATGATAGCTACTCAGTTTGGTTTCATGTCTTCCAATGTCACCACTCTTACTAGAGATCTCACTAAAGCCAACGAAGATCTTGATCAAGCCAATGCTCAGCTTATGATCGCTCTATTGCCAGGTCCTGTCTCTACCAAAATCTTGAAGAAAATTGAAGTCTTCGTAGATCCTGGTAATTTCAACGGTGAAATAAAGAAGTTTGATGAATGGTGGGAAAAGGTAACTGTTTGGTTGAATATCAATCAAGATTCCATCCTTCCCAAATCATACGATGCCGTTGTCGCCGTACTCTCCCGCATGACTGGCACTCGTGCTGGTACCTTTGCATCTGCTCACCTGCAGCTTGGACGAGAATACCAATGGGGTCAACTTGAGACAGACCTCAAGGAACATTTCCATCCCATTGCCAAACCAGATTGGGCATACTGAAAGCTCCAGAAGCTCAAACAGACCAACAAAGTCCACGTCTCCGACTTTGTTGAAGAATTCAAGAAGCTTGCTAAAGAAGCCGGCATCACTGATTCTCATGCCGCCTACATCTTGGAAGGAAACATCCTTCCTAATCTATGAAACGAGATTGTTTGCCACGGAGAACACACTCACATCTTGAAGGATTACCTTGAATCCCTTCTTGATGTCGGACAAATAGCCGAGATGCAACGCTTCCTGAATAAGCCCACTGCTTTCGCCCAATTCAAATCATCATCCTCTTGTTTTCATCGAGATCCCAACGCCACGGACGTTGATGCTATCTCAAAGAAACCATCTTCTTCTCGTAAACGTCCACTGGCTGGATGTTATAATTGTGGTGCTTCCAGTCATATTGCCAAAAACTGCACAAAGCCATCAACACGATGCTGTGAATGTCACTGGTCTCGTGGTGATCATAAATCTTCTTGTTCCCGTTTTTGTTGAAAGATCTGATCTCTTGATGAACTAAGCTTGGACTCTGCCGATGATGGTGGTGCCCGCTACGTTCAAGGAATGATTTATAATATGAAAGAAGCTGAACAGGCTCGCCAAAAAAATGGCTCCTCGTCTACTTCCGCTCTTGTTTCTTCCAATAAGGGAAAAGCCAAAGCAACTTGAATCATCTGGGTGTTCAAGTTGCCAATGCTTCCTCGTGTTCCCTTTCTAGTGACTCCTCTTCGAATCTAAATTATAGCTGAACAGGGTCTTCTGTTGAATAGAAGCTCGGCTGGGGCATAGTACCAGTGCTTGATTCTGTTCATGCACCATCTTCTATTGCTTCCATAGGAATCCCAGAACATGCACGGATCAGATCCGTCCAAACTTGCGAAATAGTTCTCCCAATAGCTATTGCTCCCACACGTCATCATGACTGCTTCATTAAAGCATCCACGCTTCTTGATAGTGGAGCCAATACTATATTTATCGATCGAACCTTTGCAAACAAGAACAAACTTCCTCTTATCCGTTTAGCTAAACCAGTTCCGGTTTATAATGCTGATGGCACTACTAACTCCGCTGGTTCCATCACGCATCAAGCCGAAGTTATTCTTGATTTCCAAGGACACCGAGAACGTACAATCGCAGAAGTCACTGATCTTGGAAGGAATCAGATGATACTCGGTTATACGTGGCTCAAGAATCATAATCCAGAAATAAATTGGTCTACCGGACAAGTCCGTATGACTAGATGTTCTTGGTTATGTAATTCGCTTCATGGCAAACCCGCATTTGCTTGCCAGATTGAATCTGACGAACGAGATGCTCTACTTCATCATCATCAAGTCAAAGTTGCCACGACATCCCCGTCTAAACCTGATCCTAAACCCGAGGATCTCATTCCTAGAGAATACCACGAATATTTGAAAGTCTTCTCTAGGAAAGAATCAGAACGCATGCCCGTTAAGAAACCATGGGATCACGCAATTGATCTCAAAGACACCTTCGTTCCAAAGAAAGGACGATTAATACCTTTATCTGCCGATGAACAGAAAGAAGTTTCTGATTTCGTTGACGACCAGTTAAAGAAAGGATATATCTGCCCTTCCAAATCTGAACAGACATCTCCCGTATTCTTTGTTCCAAAGAAAGATGGTCGAAAACGAATGGTGCAAGATTACCAGTATCTTAACGAGCACACGGTTAAAAACAACTATCCATTACCATTAATCTCGCAGCTTGTAGACAAGCTCAAAGGTTCAAAATGGTTTACCAAGATTGATCTTCGCTGGGGATATAACAATATCCGCATCAAAGAAGGTGACGAATGGAAAGCTGCCTTCGTCTGCTACCGAGGTTCTTTTGAACCGACAGTCATGTTCTTTGGTCTCTGCAATTCCCCTGCCATGTTTCAAACCATGATGAACAAGATTTTTGCCGATATGGATGACGTTGTTGTGGTTTACATCGATGACATAATGATTTTTACGAAATCTTCTGATCTCAAAGATCATGACAGAATAGTCAAAGAAGTCCTCTGTCATCTTGAAGAACATGATTTATTTGCAAAACCAGAAAAGTGCACCTTCCATGTTCAAGAAGTAGAATTCCTTGGCATGATTGTATCTTGTGAAGGGATCAAGATGGATAATTCGAAGGTCGAAGCTATCCAAAATTGGCCTGCTCCCATAAATGTCAAAGGTGTCAGATCTTTTCTTGGTCTCGCAAACTTCTACCGAAGATTCATCAAGGACTATGCTCAGATAGCTTGTCCCTTGACAGATCTTACTCGAAAGGACATCCCTTTTACATGGTCCGAAAGACAACAGAATGCCTTCTCTGACTTAAAGAATCGTTTCACCACTGCTCCTATTCTCGCTTATCCTGACATTGATCGTCACTTCCGCCTTGAAACGGATGCTTCTGACTTTGCCACTGGTGCAGTGTTATCCGTTGAACAAGATGACAAATGGCATCCTGTTGCCTTTTCATCTCACTCTATGACTCCGGAAGAATGCAATTATCCAGTTGCTGACAAAGAATTGCTCTCTGTCATCTGAAGTCTAGAACAATGGCGTCATTACCTAGAAGGTACCCACCATGAATTTGAAATTTGGAATGATCATGCAAACCTTCAATGGTTCATGAAACAACAAGATCTAAATCGTCGTCAAGCCCGATGGGCACAATACTTGACTCATTTCAATTTCAAATGGCTTCATAAACCTGGTACTTCTATGGGTAAAGCCGATGCCCTCTCTCGTCGTGAAGATCATGCAGTTGGTATGGAAACCGATAACAAACAAGTTCTCGTCATTCCACCCTCGCAGATTGCCGCTCTTGATAAAGTCCTTATCTCCACCGATTCTGATATCTTACATGATAAGATTCGTCTTGCCACAACTCAGCTCATGGAATCAGAAGTCACTCGTCTCAAAGAACTTTATAACATCAAATCTGCTGATGATCTTCTACTCCATGACTCTACTGGAAAGATCTATGTTCCTGATGATTCAGATCTCAGAATGGAACTCTTACGACTCCATCATGACACTCCTGTCGCTGGTCATCCTGGTTTTGATAAAACCTTTGATCTTCTCCAACGATCCTACATGTGGCCTGGAATGTCCACATTTGCCAAAGATTACGTCTCCCGTTGTGATCGTTGTCAACACTTCAAGGGATCTAATCAAGCTCCTCCTGGAAAGCTTCTCCCACTTCCAATTCCAGAAGCTCCGTGGACAGAAATCTCCATGGACTTTACAACAGATCTTCCACTTTCCAATGGCTTCAATTCTATTCTTGTCGCTGTTGATCGCTTCTCCAAAGAAGTTGAATTTATCCCTTGCAACAAAACAGTTACCGCAATGGATACTGCTCGTCTCCTCCTAAACAATGTTTGGAAAATACATGGGTTACCTCAGAGTATAGTCTCTGACAGAGGCGCTCAATTTGCTTCGCAAGTAATGCAAGAGTTGTGCAAACAACTTGGTATTTGTTCAAAGATGTCATCCGCGTTTCATCCACAAACAGATGGACAAACCGAATGCATGAATCGAGATCTTCAACAATATCTTCGTCTCTTCACATCAGAACAACAGTCTAAATGGGTAGATTGGTTTCCTATTGCGCAATTCTCCTATAATACTAAGAAACAAGCTTCCACTCAAAAGTCTCCTTTCGAAATCACACAGTCATATTCTCCTCGCATGGGTTTTGAACCTCGAAGTTCTAAAGCACCCTCTGCCGATCAATTCGTGCTTGATATGCAGAAAACCCTTGCTCAGACTAAAGAATCTCTTGCTAAAGCTCAAGCTCACATGAAAGCACAAGCAGATAAACACCATTCCGCGTCTCCGGATTATTCCGTTGGAAATAAAGTTTGACTTTCTACAAACAACCTTCGCTTGACTCGAGCTTCTCGCAAGTTATCAGAAAAATGGCTTGGACCGTATGAAATCATTCAGCTTGTTGGGGAAAACACAGTAAAACTCCGTCTCCCATGATCTATGCGCATTCACCCTGTTGTTAACATCTCCAGAGTCCATTCTTACAAGGAACTTCTTGATGGACAACCTAGTTTCCGTCCTGGACCTGTGAATGTCACCAAAGATCGAGATGTTGAATATGAAGTTGACTACATTGTCGACTCTCGTTTCAAATGCCAACATCTTGAATATCTTGTGCACTGGAAAGGCTACACAGATGAACACCAAACCTGGGAACCTCTTAGTAATCTTACTGGTTCTTCCCTGGCCATCAAAGATTTTCATCGCCTCCATCCTTCTGTGCCACGCCACATTCGTCTTGCACAAGCAGACTTTCTCACCTCTTTCACTGACTTTGGTCAACTGATCGTCGAGACACCTCCTCACAAACGACCTTTTAATCACCTGGAAGTCAATCTCTAGAAGGGGGGTAATGTTATGATCGCTACCAAAGAGCCCCTATTTTTCCTACATTTTCTACGCCAAGTCTACGCTCACTAGACATGTCGCTTGACTTGTTGCTCCATGTCTTTTTTGTGTCACGTGACTTATCACATGATGCATCACGTGACCTATGTCCAGACCCTCGTCACATGACTCAGTCTAGACCATGACATCATTACGATGTCATACCTCATGGTACACCTCATGCTATTAATCTCCATGCTGTGCATGGCTATGCCACTGCCTTTGCCTCATGTATCATCCCATGACTCGCCTCATGTCTCCTCATGCTCTATGCCCTTGCTTCTTATGCCACATGCCTTTCATCTCCGTCTGTCACATGCTGTATTCTTACTCATAGTTGCTTACTGTACATGTGCTCCCTTCGGACTCTTACTATACATAGTAGTTGTACTCACACGCACTGCTTGGTCTGTGCGCTTACCTGTAGACTATATAAAGGGGGACACCTGCACCTTACAGCTGCAGTCTTGTCCTCTTGGAGAGCCCACCAGAGCAATCCACGACCCTTGACTCGCTTTTACTGTCTTAGCCTTGACTTGAGCTATTTGGTTAGCTTTGGTTGTTTCAGAGCTGGGGTGGTACATCATCCAAAGGGACAGCCCATGTGGAGGTGACCAGGTCCCCATTTGAGACAGATGGGGCATTGGAAGAATGGGCAGTCCACCTTCTTGTGGCCAAGTCATCAACAGTTGTAACAAGTTTGAGTGTAACGTGAGTGAGAAGGGGAAAGTGCTTCCCTGTGATTGTCACTGGTCCACCAAAAGTTGATGCATTCAGTGAAG
>JBBPNQ010000721.1:0-12601 GCA_038090975.1 Boletellus pseudochrysenteroides
TAAACACGCACAAAGCCAGCTCTCTTCACACACCTGGCAACGGGCCCCCAAGGTGGTATGAGGTCACGCAGCGGTTCTCGCACCTTCATGGCGAATTGCGGATCCGCACTTCGAGGAGCCTCGAGCCTCCGCGAGATCCCATTCATCCATTGTTTAGAACCAGCACTGGTCCCGTGCCAAGTGGTGAGAACGCCCATGGTGTAGTCATGGTTATATTTTGATACACTAAATTTTTTTTGGTAATGAGTCTGCATCTAGCCATCTCGTTGCGCCCGCGTATTGCAGCCGTGACCCAAACTGAAAGCTGGAAGCGACATGTCACCACATTTTCTACACGAAATGACGCCAGTGCGACTCATTCTGCCACCCAGTTTTCCACAGGAGACGTCTAGCCCTCAAATTTGGTGCATTCTCGAGACCGGACATTCAGGACGCGGTAATTAATGTCCACCTGACTTCGGGTCTTTCCTTCGAACGTGCGAACCATAATCAGTCTTTGCGGAGCCTTACCCAGCTTCGCGCCTCCGAGTCCATCCACAGCTATCGGTATCAGTAATCACGCAATCCTTTAGTGGATGCCGTCTCGTGTCAACGCGTGCGGTGACGGTTGGCAAGTTGTCAGCCTTCGCAAGCCAATCTCGGCTAAACCTTGTGCAGCACCATTGCACATACGTCAGAGATACGACGCCAATTCTTGTAGCGACTCTCAGATTCTAGACCAACATGCGAGTGTGCGTAGCGGCAAGCAGAATCACACCGTGAAAGCAAGTACAGGCAGCAGACTCGTAACACGGGGTTCTACAAGGTAAATAGACGATGGTTGTCTCTGCGCTCTACCCAGCCTTATGCCGTGGAGGAACTCGAAGGCCCTTCGTCTTCATCCGTCTCCGCTTTCCCTCTTAAAAGTAGTGGCGTACGTAAGCAAAAGTGGAATACAACAAGAGCGACATACGAACCTTCTATAAAGGGTCTGTCCTCTTCGGAATCAAAAGCGACATCTTGCTCCGCGGCGGGAGACTCGATGGCAAGTTCATCTACTGCCTTACCTCCTTTTCGGACTTTTGAACGCTTCTCTACCTTGAACTTGGCAACAAAGAAGCCATCCATGTTGTGCACGTGGGGGTAGAAACGTCGCGTCAATCGCACAGATGGGTTGAAGACCTTCCCGCGATACTTTGTAAAACCCTCACGCCCGAATTCCAGACCTGTGTCAACGAGTTTCACATTCGGGCGCTTGCGCAAAGCGTAGTCAACAACGGCCTCATTCTCATCTACCGTGACGGAGCAAGTCGAGTAGACGAGGTAGCCGCCTGACTTGGACTCGGGAGAGACACTGTCAATAGCACACAAGATCAGTTGCTTTTGTAGATGGGCTAAAAGTTGAAAGTCGCGCTCAGACTAGGACGTCATTTAGAGACTATTCCTGAAATGAGACAACGGACGCTACCTTGTTGATTTTGACGCTCGAATCTTTGCTAATGACCCCTGTCCCACTGCATGGTGCATCTAGGAGAACCCGGTCGAAGCCACCCATGACTTTGGGAAATTCCCGACCATCATATGAGCAAACCGTTACGTTCTTGCAGCCCATGCGGTGGACATTTGCTGCGAGACTTTTCGTGCGGGCCTTGCTTGCATCGTTGGCAAAAACATGACCCGTATTTTGAAGAAGGGCAGCGATGTGAGTCGTTTTGCCCCCTGGTGCAGAGGCCATATCGAGGACTCGCTCATTAGGTTGTGGAGCAAGCGCGATGACAGGAAGGAAGGATGACGCTGCTTGAAGCATATAATGTCCGGCCAGGTACTCGGGAGTCGCACCTGGCGATGCCTCGGGTGAAAACACAAGCATACGGAACACTCCACCAACTTACCGATTGGTACAGAACTTTCGAATACTTGCAATCCAGCATTTGTCCACTTTCCGATGGGTTCAAGGTTAACACCTCGGTTGATCAGGGTTTGAGCTAAATCTCGTCGTCGCGTCTTGAGGGTATTTGTGCGGATCGTGACTGGTCGCGGGACTTCGTTCGCCTCGAAAAATTCGATGGCCTATATCGGCTCAGATAATACTACACAGGAGGGAAAATAGAGATGACATACCTCCGCCACCGGGAAGAGCTGGAATAATTTTTCAGTTAAGAAATCGTTGTATCCGTAGTAACTCGCAATGTCTGAAAGCAATTGCTCGACATATTCCGGTCGTGATCTGAGAGCACGAGTCAGCATATACAGCACAATAATTCAAGATAACAAACCTGTCCTTGTCCGCGAGTTTCTTAAAGTTACGGAGTACTCTGACGCAATGTCGCATTCGACGTTGCATGACCTGCACGTCGGACACTGTTTTTTTCTCTTCTTCCCTCTCCTCGGCAGTTGGTAAGCGGAATGGTTCGCCCTCTTCCTTTTCATCCTCATCTTCTAGACCCGCGTCCTCGTCCTCGCCCTCGTCCGCCAAAGCGGCGTTCTGCATCTCCTCTATATCAAGTTCGGCTTCGCGAGCAGCTTCAGCATCCAATGCACGCGAGAGCTTCTCCATATTCCCTATCGTAACACGCTCGTCTTCCTCCCCAGAGTCCTCGTCCGATGACGACCATAGATGGTTTGGCTTTGAGGTGGATGCATCGATTTCGGGGGATACCTCTCGCGACGTATCAGACGATCTGTCTAGCTCTATCGCAGTCTCCTTGGCACGTTTTGCGGCCCTGGGAAGAGTGGATTTTTCGGGCACGACGTCAGCGTCGACATCTGCTTTGCGTTTCCCCAGTCTTTTAGATGATGGTCGGGCTTCGGGATCGGGGAGGGGTGCTGGTGGACCCTGCTTGTATTTTGCTCTTCTGCCACCCATGGCGTCGGTCTGGTGTTAGCTCAACTAGTAGTAGCTCTTGTTCAGCTCGTGTCGGTATCTTTTTTCCTCCTTCCTTATCCGGAAAGTAGTACAGTCAGGGGTCACTGCGTACAGTACATGCTGAATTGCAAGCGTCCTTTCAACCAACCCTGAGTCCCAACGCAAACCCCGCCACGAACGACGCTCTAGGCTGGAAATCAGCCGTCAGGAAATCCACAATCCATTTCCATATCGAGTGCACTGTCGGCGGTTTCTTGTTTCCAGCCGCATCTGATGTGTACAGCAAGTCCTCGAATCGAGACGCCATCCGCGCCCAGTCCACCTTGACGAGCGAGACGGAACCGAGGTACTTGGGATATGACTCGGTTGGTGCAACAGCATTCGCATGCGGGATGACCTACCTGGAGAATAACAAATAACCCGCCGAGGAAGAAGGCAGCCATGCGTGCGCTCTTCTTGACGAACACGCCCGCACAGAGGCCGCAGACGGTTCCAAATGTAAGCTCGTACGCGTTCACAGACGATTTTGGAGGAGGGGGAAGAGAAGGACTAGCTTGAGGGGGTGGTACGGCTTGCAGTGGACAACTTGTCAGGATTCAGGGGAGGGATATCATCCATACA
This sequence comes from Boletellus pseudochrysenteroides, assembly GCA_038090975.1. Taxonomy (NCBI): domain Eukaryota; kingdom Fungi; phylum Basidiomycota; class Agaricomycetes; order Boletales; family Boletaceae; genus Boletellus; species Boletellus pseudochrysenteroides. The sequence goes on from JBBPNQ010000721.1 coordinate 3,467, forward strand.
CTGCACTTGCCATCACAGTGAAGCGTGGACGGGGATGTCCAGGACGAGATTCCAAGACCAACACCCGCGATACCGGCCGCAGTCAAGAGCAAAGGCAGACTACGTTGCGTGTGTTGTAGGGCGGCTATCCGGGCGCCGGAACGCGGTGCGCTTGTCTGATGGACAAGACGCCGCGTCGACACGGCGAATGATGACCGCAGGAACGTGGTTGGCTGGGCAAAGCATGGTTTGAGACCGACGCGGAAAATACGGATGGACGCCATGGACCATGCGCAGGATGTCCTCCTGGAACCGAGTATGCCGCCACCCACGTGATCGTGACTATGCAGTCCTGTCCAGTTCTTACGCGCCGCCTCGGTGCGGCTTGACCAGCAACCACCATGCCCGACCAGGACTTAGCTGAACAGCAGCCGCTGCTCCCAACCCTCTATGACAATGTCAGTCCCAGAACAAGTGGTGTCTTGTCCAGCTGGCGCGAGAACGTCGCGCGTGTCCTCGAATCCCGGCCTTTACATACGCTCGTCCTGATTTTGGTGCGGCCACACATACGTCTTCGCTTGATCTCCCCCCTGAATTAACACACTCAAGATTGCCATTGATGCAGGTTGCGTCATTGCAGAAATCGCATATGGATTCCTTGTCGACGGATGTACTCCTGAGGGCCCAGAAGAGCCAGTTTGGCTGGAGGTCCTAGCCAACCTGTCCCTTGCTATTACCACGTTCTTTCTGCTTGAAATTCCTCTCGCCCTTTGGGCCTTTGGAATTAAATTTTACTTGCCTTTCTTTGGTGTTGCCCACGCTCCTTTGCATCTCTTTGACGCCATCATTATTGTCACTACCTTTGTGCTTGAATTCGTGCTCAAAGGAAAAGAACGAGAACTCGTCGAGTTGCTCGTCATCCTCCGTCTATGGCGTCTCGTCAAGCTTGTCGGAGGTGCGTGACCCTGACCCTGTGTCTTCGTGGGCTATCCGTTCGCTAACGGTCCCCGAACAAGGAATCACCGTTGGGGCAGGAGAAGTCGAGGAACAGGTTTATGAAGAACTCGAACAGACTAAAAGGCAGCTCGAAGGTAGCACTGCCGCGCTTGCGAAGGCTCGCGAGGAGAATCGCAAACTTCGGGCCCGTGTCGTATGGTTAGAAACCGGTGGCTCCGAAGGCTCCGAATTATGAGCCTGGGGAAATGAGTAGCCCCGGATATATTTGTGGACATACCGTGACCATATTACTTGTGTTTCGCTATCTGTGCTTGTCCTCCTTCGTTCTGAATTGACGAGCTTGCTATTATCTAACAAGCGCTGTCATCCAGTCTACACGCCATGGCATTAGCAAGAAGTGGCTAACGATACAGATTCAAAGATACTACAAAACTACCAGTAAGCTGTCACACTAGATCAAAGTGAAAGTCCCAAGATACCCTGACAGAACCCAGCCTGCAAGGTCAGTCAAGGAAAATCATGGTGAGGGCGAGGAGATTGGTTCTTCGTGGACAGTGATCCCTCTGGCAGCGTCCGCGCGCACCCATTCAGATAAATTAGGGTACGAGACAGGAAGGTCAGGGTTACCGGCCTTCTGGGGGAACACAGTGGGTGTTTGCGGTGTCAGGGTCCTCGTCATCTCGGATTGCTCGCCATCCCCCACGAAGTGGGAATCCCTTGACGACACGACGTATCTTGAACGCGTCCTTGGCGGGGGAACCAGGACTACGAGTGGCTCCTTGCGTTGAGGTGGCAGCTTTGAAAAGGGGTTATCAATACCACGGCGAATTATGTGCTGGCGAGCCCAGATAGGTCGTCCGGAGTCGATGGACTGACGGCCTCTCGTGAACAAGATAGGGCCAGACAGTACGGATTGACGCTCGGTACGGGACAGTTTTTCCCATCGCTCTGCAATATACTTGGAGAGGGCACAGGATGCCTCGCTCCAAGATGACGACGAGGACTTCATGTGCTTGAGAGTAGGCAAATGTGGACCGCCAACAGGAGCAGGTGCTTCAGTATCACGAAACCATGGAACAAGAGGTACGGGGGTGATCCATATGTCTGGAAAGTACCTTGCACAAGTGGAGGCAGCAACACAGATTGTGAGACAATATGAGAGAACTAATCAGATTTGTCAGTGCATTCGAATCAGATTCATGGACAGGACATACTGATGAGCGTAGCCAGCCAAGTGATGTGAACGAGCAAAGAAGATGATGCACACATTGCCCACGGCGCTGGCATCAGACCAACGTGAGTAGCAGTCCACATTCAAATCAACGCAACTTACATTGCATCTGGCAGTACATCGGTGGCCCATTGACCGTCACACTGACGCTGGCAGCTACAGCAACTCGTCAGCAAAAACGGGTCAAACCCAAAGGAAAAACCCCACCCAGCTGGAAAATGCTCATCAACACCGTCCAGGCACACTCGATTCGTACATGTGCAGGTCTTGCCCTAGCACATATCAATTCAGCAAGATACGCTCTATCCAGAGGAAAAAAGGTTTGAGTACGCGTGAGAGACAAGCTCGAGACGATCACGCACATGGGCACGAGCACGAAGATAAAGACAGAACTCGTGAGGAGGAACACGGACGCGCCCGGCGCTGGAAAGTATGCGTCGGCATCGCATCAACTCATACGGCGATGCTGCTCACTCGACATTCCGGAAGACCTTGCGGCGACGATGTTCCACGACGCGAATACGAGAATAAGGGCGTGGACATACGCGAGGAGTGCTTCAAACGCATCAACCTCGAACGTAAAGCATGAGGGTCACGCTCGAATGGTGTCGCTCACCGAAAAATACGGTCCGGATGACAAGAAAGGCATTGTGCATCGCGTCGAACGGCATTCGTGGACTTGAACGTTCGTGAAGGAATAGATATCTACGTGGACAAAGACGGGAGATAAAGGACGCAGATTGAAATGGTGAAAAGATAGGTGCTCGAAGAGATCCAAGGGGGTTAGATGGCCAGCCTCTAGTAATTAGGAGTAGTTGGTCCACCAGAGACGGAGGGCCCAGAGACGGAATGAGCCATCGATAAATATTGATTCCACATTGTTCTTACACGACTATGAGCGCGTGAACAAGGGTGTACGGGGAGAACAATAAAACGCTTCCTGCCGGATATAGCGAGGGGGCATACGGAGAACAATAACTTGGTGCACACGACGTTGTCTAGAAAAGGAAAGTCCTTCGACGGAAGCCATGCTGCCGCTGCTCGGCGTTCAACGATTTGTTCAGTATGATATGAAGAGTACGTATACGCTCAACTTGTCCGTTGACAACACAATTCACAGTAGCTTGCCGAGGCCCAAGGGAGATATAATATCCGGGCTGAAAGTCGGTGACAAGAACCACTCCCTGGTTCTCTTTCTCAGCGCTCTGAGATCCCATCGACAAACGCCAACCTACCTGCGCACGACACCCACCACTACACCGACCTCGACCTTTCAAGACCTGGACTCTTGCTTGGTCGCCTCCAAATTATACTGCACGTTTTTTCGGTACTTGGTCGCTAAATCAGCCGCAATCTTGACCGACGCATTGGCTCGGAGTATCTCCTGATCACCATAGGAACAAGAGGAGCACAGAATGGGTGTAGATCGGAATAGATCGCAGTCTGAGGTGTGACTGCAGGAGAGGACGTACCTCGATACAGTGGTTCAGTTCGAGAATCATCTCTGTACATGCAGACTGGACGTGCGTCAGAGGAGAAAGACGACTGGAAAGACGACTGACAGCATTCTTTAGAATTCGTTCGAGCAGTACTGCTTGACGCTCAGCGTGTGGGTTCTCCATCTCGTCCACGTCGCGATGTGGCAATTGATGAACATTGAGAAATAGTCGCCACAGTCAATAAATATATTAAGTAAAATCAAAGTTATCAAAGCAATGGTACCCGATCTTTTTTTTTCGATCGTAGCAGTCCTCCCAAACGCTTGCTCGAAAGTCGATTGAATCCGACAACATTATACACCCCTCGCAAGGCGTTGTAGCAGGACTGCCCAGGCCCAAGTTATCTCGCAAAGACCCTATCCTCGCCCCGACGCCCAGTTTCATAATTACTAATACCGGATAAATCCAGTTGTGCTGGCCGATGCTCACTCTCCCCAGAAGCCATCCGCAACCTGGGACCTGAGGGCCGCCTCGGACGAGGTTGTGTGATATTGTCAGGTGGCTGGTCAGTCGATGCTATGTGGCTTTTTGGGAATTCGAAAGTGCTTGGTGGGGGTGACTTGCGCTTGCGCTTGACAGGTTGCTTCATGACATCTTGACGTGGCCAGTCACCAAGTGGAGACGGCGAGGGGAAGGAGTTGCTCTGGCTCGGCACGGGTGCTGAGGGGAGACTTCTACCCTTATATGAGATCGACGACGCAAGTTCTCGCGGCACGTTGGACAGCCCTAGCGTCAATGAAAGTGCATTCCTCGTGTCTTGGGGCAAGGCAGAAATGAGTTTCATAGACGGTGGTATGATTGGGGCAGCCGCTAAAGGGGGAAGAGGGATGGCTTCGGGGAGATTCGGTGCATGGGGGGTATCCATCTGCTCTGGTGCCACAAACACAGGACGATAGGGTTCTATCTTATACTCGGGGCTGAGACCCACATAATGATGCAGAATCTGGGTCGGTTGAGATCGTACGGGGTGACGGGCACAGGTGTCCGCACTGGCACGTGTTTTGAATCGCGTGTTAATCGGTGAATGGGGTGTAGTCGAGGAATATCGGTGTACCACCGCTGCACGAAGAGTACGAACATCAGAAACCCAGATCTGGAGATCTTCATGACGTTGAGACGCGGCAATGAACACGAGCGTAAGCAGGTAAACGAGCACTACGATCTACGTCAGCGAGTCACTAGCGCCGGACGCGTGGTACGACTGACGCATGATGGTGCACATCCAAGTAAATGCAAGAAGCACGCTGTCCGAGGTGCATAGAGCATATACGATCCTAGCTAACCTACAGTGTTAAACCGTACCAGGTTCTAGAGTAGGTCACATACTGTGGTGCGAACACGGCAACTCAGATTCGATTGCAATCAGGGCGGCACCGCCAGCTATCAAGACGTCATGAGCCTATGAGTGAAAGATGCAGAGGAAAGCGAACCAAGTTCCATGATCCAGAAAAGAGCTACCCATGCACACTCAAACCACACGCGAGTAGTGAACGGATTGATGCATAAGAATTCGACGAAAGTTCTGGTGTTCCGTCGGTCAGTCAAGACTCACGCCAGAGCTAGGGACGTACAGGGTAAATATTGAAAAGAGAGAGAATGCACCGAGGAACATGAGATAGACATCAACTTGTACTGAGAGTCAAGGTTGGATGAGTATTAGGGTGAGAATAGACGTGACTGACATGGCTTGGTGGAAAAAACGAGGCTAGAGTTCCAAGCGGCGACGCTGCATGTGATGGCGTTGCATACTGTAAAGAGACCTGACCCAGTTCAGCGGGAGCGCTCGGCAACCGAGACAAAACGGGAATACCAAAAACGATATAACGAGCGACAAGGAAGCTGTTTGCACCTCTCATAGCTGCATGTGGCACCTCGGAAGGAGCTGAAACAACCAAGTCTGCGCAGTGGGGCGGGGTAACGTGAGGTACTCGCAAAGAGCCAGCTCTGCCTTGACAGTCCGCAAAAATGCGGTCAACGTGATGCACGATATCCGATCCAGGCTGTGTGGGATGGGAACATTCTCGCTAAAAAGGGCGCAGGGGCGCTTACACGAGCTAGGTATGTACCCAAAGCAAAGTGACAGGGATACAATACAATCACATCAGTAGGATGGGCGCAAGTAGTGTAACAGAGACAGAACGTAATTGCAATAATATATACCCACGACGAATATACATCGTGAACGTGAGCAGCGAGTGCAAGTCGTGACGGTCCAGATCAGTCTTGCATACAGATCAATGTCGGTCTCTTCCAGCAGCGGCAGAAAAGGCTCGATGGGCCATAGGCGGCGGGCGAGAGAATTTCTCGAATGGTCCAGAACGGTCCGAGTAGGCTGGTTGATCCACAGGAGACGGTACATAGGACCTCACCTCTGCAGAGCAATCCATACGTAATCGACTCGCCAGGTTAGCTACTGGCTGTGGAACGTCAGCAGAACACCGCGCAAATTTATCTGAGCCCCTCTAATTAGTACGCTTGAACAGTTTTTATGACTTATACAAACCAAAAAGAAAACCAGCAAGACGAGCGACGCCGATTCGGACACCAACGATGCCATCTCCGGAGAGTTGTTCAAGAGCTCGCCAATTGCGCTGGTCTGTCAAGTAGCTATCCACTTGGGAAGACGAAGCCAATGCTTGCTGGCAGGCAACGTATCTGATGCATCACTCTGAGCAACATCGAATCCACTGACCAAGTCACGTACGTCATGCGTTTCCGAAATGAAGAAGCATAGGCTAGTTCAAGGATATCGTGCCGCAGTCGATCCAGCACAGTTCTCCAAGCTCCGTCTTCTCGTTGCATATACGTGACCTGGACAGCCTTGAGGAGGGAAAACGTGGCTGGCTAAACCTGCTCACCACAGATATCGACACCTCCCGGACGGCTCCAAAATCATCTTCTAGGCCCCATTTGAGGATTCGGTGAACACATTCTGGATAAGCTGGTGCGCCGACAAGGTCGGGGATGATTTTGATGATGCCTTCTCTGGCCCTCCAATTGCGTAACCACCCTTCTTCCCATATTTTCACCAAACCAGAAAAGATGGTCGCCCTTGCCTCTCCTTCTCCTAGTGCGTTAACAAGAAGAGGAAGTGCCTCAATGGCCTTCAACCGTATATCGCCATCCTCTGCACATTGCATGGCATCCCACCAGACGTCGACAAGATCGCATTGAGCGTTCTCTGGACCAATGACCATCGCCAGCTCGCCTAGGCTTGCTGCCAATGTCTTCCGAACCTTCATTGACCTATTCCGAGACAGGCTGCGATACAAAGAACGCAGCTCTCCCCATCGGGCTCGACCCAATGTAAGCGCGACAGCAGGATAGTTGAATGCACATGCTAGGGGGCGAACGGGATCATCATAAAATAAATCTAATTTAGAGGGAGCTTACTTGATCCGTCAGAGCCTCACTATAAGGGGTACAGATCATGCGACTCACCAAAGGGAAGCGGAATCGGGAGACCAAAAACCACGGTCCGAGAACCTGGATGGTCTTCTTGGCGTCCAAGAAATAGCGAGAGAAGTTCATTTGGCGGTCCGTACTCGTCTGCGCGAAAGGCATACAATACCTCGCCAAGGGCTTCGAGCACTCCAGAGCGAACAGCAGGGGATTCGTCCCGCGAGAGTGGCACAACTATCGAAAGAGCGACAGAACGCCTCAAGGTGGGAGTGAGGCGGGAAAGCACGGCTGGCAACGCGAATAGGGAAGAATGACGGACATGCCAGATTGTATCTTTACGCAAGGTTTCGAACAGCGGAAGCTAAACGAAATTTGAATGCGTCGACTAAAATCAGGACGTAAGCAACACGCACGAGCGCTGACACCACCAGTTCCTCAGGTATTGCTTTTGCGAGGGCGCCAAGTGCGAAAGAAGCTTCTCGTCTCACCCAGTGTACTGGATCCTTGCCGGCTCGTTCGACTTCTCGTACAAAGGCGCGCTGGTCGTCTATCCGAAGAGAACCTGACCACCAGACGATATTTTGATGAGGGATGAATAAAGTGTCTCGTGTACGACATACCGCCTGCTGCTACAGCAGCTATCAAACTCATACTGGACAACCGCCCCACAGCCGCTTGTTCCCCGGGGTCAAGGTCTTCATCTGCTTCTCCACTTTCCTTCCGTGGGGACCGGGGGTCTGGCTGGGGCATTCCGTTTGAGAGGTGAACTTCGGCATGCGTGTGCAACTTCCCGACACATGTGACCTCACATCGGAACGCTACGTCAACCATGGGTGAAGGATCTGCGGGCGAAACTTCAGGGGTGAGTTGGAACGAGGGGATACTGAACAATGGTGACAAAAAACCGTCGGCTGTGGGTGCAACTGGCGACAAGGCGGATGATTCGCGCGGGGCGGGATGGGGAAAATATGGGTTCACTGAGGCTTGGTCACCTTCCGCGAAGCTTGGTGTACAGTGTCGACCTTCTGGGAGTTCACCAGCAGGGGTGCGGGCAGTCGCGTCGTACCATATTTCCGCGACATCCTCATCCTCGGGTGGTGCGTCCAGGCGCCCGATTCCGATGACGAGCTGGTGGATGAGCTCTTCTTCAAACATTTGTCTCTGCGTTCGGCCAAAGAGTCCGTAGCTGCTGCTATCCGAAGGTTCGGCATTCGCTGACCCAGGTCCTTTTGTGTCATCTGCTTTTCGAATGCGGCCAAGTAGATCAACGACAGTGCATCTAGCAGGGCCACTGACCATGCCGTTGGGACTGAGGAGAAGTGTTCCGAGAATGGGCGTAAATGCCTGTACAGATATCAAGGTCACGTCGCCGCCGTCCCGTTGTCGGGAGACGGCAATTCCAGGATCTGGCGGTTCTTCTACAATAAGACAGTGCTGAGTGACTGTTAGCCGGACAATCAACAAGGGCGTAGACATGTCGAAATACCGTTAGAAACCACCACAGTATCTCGACCAGCCTGGAGGCGAGTGCCTCCTTTACGGTTTCGTCTGAGAACGGAGTCAGATGCGCATTGAGGAGCCACGAGCGCGGGTACCTTCGTCCATGGCCAGGCTTGGCAGAAGAGGCAGGACGTACTCTGCTGCCTCAAGGGGCGTGACGCTGGCGAGAAATGAGGGTAGGGCATGGGAGATGAAGACGCTGGAATACCGATGTAAGCTTGAGTGCATGGTGGCGTGACGTTGTGCGTACCGGTGATGTGCAGATCTACTACGGGAAAAAAGGTATATTTTTTCAAGCGTGCTCAGACCTTCGTCGTCTAATGTAAAGTCTAACGCCAGGTCGGAAGCGAGGAGTACATCGGCAGGTGGTATCGTCTCAATGCCGCAGGACGAGGGTAGGGAGGGCTGGAGACGAGGGATGGTGGGTGGCGGAGAAAGGTGTGCGGCAGAAGCGGCGAGCTGTTGTATGGAGGCCGAAGGCGCATCGAGGGGAGGGTCCTCTTGCTGGGGCGAGGTCAGGGGGGTGGAGGGGGCGGTGTGGAAAGCGAGAGATCGGAAGAGCACACG
>JBBPNQ010000722.1:0-12600 GCA_038090975.1 Boletellus pseudochrysenteroides
CAAGAATATACACAGTTAGTGACTCACATTGTGGTTTAGACCGTATCGTGCCTTTCGATATCGACACGTCGTGACAGACAGTACCGGGATTCTTTGTTCAAGACGACGCAAACCAGGAATCGCCTGCTGTCACTGAAGAGGTATGCACAACGTTATTATGTACTGGTACCACCTCAAATCTGCGCTTTGCTTGGTGGTTGATCTTCATCATTGTGGCCCTAACTTTGTATAGGCTGTGAGTTTACTGTCCCGTATTTGTCCCACTGCATTCGATGGGTTCTAGGTGGCTAGGAGAGACTGAACTTTTTGTTGTTGTCGTGTCCTGGCAGGTGCTCCCCAGATTCGGTTTGATTGATGAACGGAACGACCGGTGGACGACATTCGTTGCAGCCATCAAGAAGCTCAACGCGATCGCTGAACCAGGGGTCCAGTTCAAGGTCTTTTTTCTAGGCCGACATGGGGAAGGATATCGTGCGTTTCTTCTCGTTCTTTCCATCTCTCTGCATATCTCGTTTCCGTGAGTTAATTCTGTGTCTCAAGATAACGTGGGTGATGCAAAGTATGGCTTCGCGGTAGGTCCATCGACTTGGAGTGTGCGGTGTCGGTTTACTACTTAATATGTCTTAAGGCATGGCGCCAGTGAGTTTCTGCTTCCGGGGGTATGGTCTCTTTTTCTGATTATCGAATCAGCTATTGGGTAAAACTGAATGCAGATGATGAGATTGTTTGGGGACGTACGTCGCGCGTTCGTTCAATTCTAGGCTGGACCTCCCTCTGACCGGCAAACGACTACACAGCCGACGCACGACTCACGCCGTTGGGCGAACAGCAAGCTCAGAATGCACATGCTGCCTGGAAGCAGGAACGCCATTTTGGCATCCCCCTTCCGGAAAAGCTGTATAGCAGTCCTCTCACGCGCGCGATACGGACCAACCAAGTGACATTTGATGATAGCCTTTTCCCCTCTGGTTCAAAGACGATCATTGTCGAGGTGAACCTGCACCGCGATCCAGTTAATATTGCATGCATAGACTCATACGCACCGCAACAGAACACGCGGGAACGCAGCGGCGTCCATACCTGCGACCAGCGGCGGACACTCTCGGACATTCACGCTGCATTCCCAGAATACGGCTTCGAGGAGGGTTTCACGGAGAGGGACGAACTGTGGACGCCAAACTATCGAGAGACGTACGATGATATCGATTGTCGGGCGAGGCGTGTGTTGGATATGATCTTTGGCAGTGATACGGAACAGTGTAGGTGTTTCTCACTCTCGCCCATCGGTGCTAAGTTCACTCATGGCGCTGTCAGTCATATCGATCACATCGCATGTAGGCTTTATCGATAGTTTCTTGCGAATTTGTAAGCATCGCCCTTGGTCTCTTCCTACAGGAGGTTTGTTCCTAGTCAATACTCGTCTGCCCATTATCCAAAGTGGCTAAGTAAATGGTATCAGGGATTCTACCAGTGGTCGTGAAAGGATCTGTCATGGAAGGAGAGTTGCGTAATTGAGGAAGTGACCGCTGCCGTGTCCCTCTGAGACGATACTGTTTGAATGATAGTAGCAAGTCGGGTTTGTATACATGCGGATATTCCTAATAGGAGTTGACGCAAGAGTTGACGCAATAAATACCGCTGTTCGACATGGGGAAGCCTCCATGCGGAAGATTTCAGTGAGCATGGGACAGAGTGCCAGCAGAGATGTTGAACAGCAGGTCATAGTTGTGGCACCTGGAATCTAGTGTAATGGCTAAATCAGAAAACAGTACATTGTGTTCGACAGTCGCGATCCCTGCCATCAAGGTCTATTGTCGTAGTAACTTGGTGTCCTTACAAGAAGTAGGTATATTTATGGAAGTATGTATATACTTTACATCAATCTCACCATCTCGTTTATGGGGTGACTGAATACTGTTGAGCATCTAGTTTCTCTTGGATAGCCCGTGCGTGAAAAATTGGAAAAGGACCGTCAAAACATTACTGCATCACAACCACCTGAATTCCGTGTCATTCCGCCGAACATGACTCGTTTCCCTTGCATCCTCTATGACACTGTAGGTCCCTGCCTCCACGCAATGTTCGTGGAGTAGTGGCTCGATCTCAGTATTTCTGGGGACCCCCTGCCCGTGATCACTCTCATACACTGTGGTGGTGTCGGTGAAAAATAATCAACGTTCAAAGTGCGACACTTACAGAATGTCAGCTCCTCAAGCGTCCGCCCCGACGTCTCCGGAAACATGACGTAGACGAACAAGACTTGGAAGGCATTCCACATACAATAACTAAAACATCATTTAATACCGGCCCATGTTCGAAAACGGCATTTCCCATTGAGGGGCAACTCACATGATGTAGTATTTCCAGCCTATCGTGCCCACCATTGTAATCAGGGTCACGAATAGAACACACAGAGTAGAGAACGTACCTGCGGCGTCGATTCCAATAGGATCCACGGATTGGGTGACGAACGCTGCAATGCGATTCCACCACTGGAAGATGGTAATGCCCTTCGCTCGAACATGGAAAGGGAAAAGCTCGACCAAGAAAGCTGTCCATTTCGTCAGGAAGAAGTTCATGACAACACAGATGTTCTACGCTCACTGTATGTCAGGGAAGTGAATGCCACGTTATACGCCGGACTGTACAAAAAGATGACACTACAAAACACATGGTGAGAACGCAAATGCCACGCTCTTCAACGGTTGTTTAGTACTCACACTAGTACTGCTTGAGCAGAAACAAGGCTACGAGTCAACGCATATTCTGCACTAGCCACGGTCCAAGCAATAAGGATGACTAAGAGAGATATTGTACATGCCTGAAGAGAGCTCAGCACAGCAGGATAAGTACTAGCACTACTTACTAAATACATTTTCCGTCGCCCGTATCGGGGCACGGTCAATGCGAGGAATGTGCCGTTAACGAGGTCCCAGCCACACCTGGCGAGGTTAATGATGTTCTTTGTCCGGTTGTCATGGATCCCAATGTTGCCTAGGATTGCAGAAAGAAAGTATCTGTAAACACACTGAGTGGATGATCTAGTAGAAAGAGAGAGTCGCTAGGGTGGCTCACGAAATCAGTCCATATCCACACCATTTAGTGAATAGGCCGAGAAAGGATGCGATGATGACCCGCTTTCGCATCCCTGGCGTCGACAGCACTTCCGTCCAGCTCATCTGCGCGTTCTTCAATTCCTCTGCGAGTGTTTGCTCGATCTGGGTATACTCTGCCTTGACGAATTCCGAGTTTTCGTCACCCTCTGCGTGGTATTTCGCCAAAATGGTATATGCTTCGTCCCTTCTGCCCTTTGCGATCAGCCAACGAGGAGATTCAGGGAGAAACCAGATGAAGCAGACTTGAAGCAGACTGGGTACTACTTGGAAGAAGGATGGGATTCTCCATCCCCAATTGTTGGGTATGGAAAACGTCCCGAGGGTCACTCCAGCCGCAGCTATAGAACCTAAGAGGAATCAACTGAATTGCTTCTCACACCAGATCACGATCTTGACTTACCGACCATGTAGGTGGCGTTGAAAAGCGAACTCATGATTGCTCGCTCCTTGGGATGTGATAACTCTTCACGCAGGTTCTTCACAAACGAGTAGTAAGCAAAAGGGATTACAACATACCTCCAACCAAAGAAGAAGCGGCTACAATGGCGAAGACGATGCCAAATCCCAAGATAAAGCGAGCAATGATGAACATCGAAACTAAGAGTCCAAGATGACAAGTGTCCTAGCATTCCGAAGACCGACAGCCACTTACGATTCAATGCAGCTCCTTGTAAAACAGCCCCGATCATCATGAAGATGCTCCCGGTGAGTATGGAATAACGCCTCCCGAACTTGTCAGCAATGAAGGGGACAAACGGAATGGCAACAATGCCGCCCAGTGAATACATGGCAGACATGAGACCCAGCATACCAGAACGAGGATGGTGATAATCTGCCATCCAAATCAATCGCTTTACGATATCAATTGGGGAACTGCTCACATTCAAGCCACGAAGGGACAGCTTGTAGACCGTTTAACAAGGACGCATCAAAGCTTTTTGTATGTCAACGATGCGTCGTCAGAGAAGCACCGAGAAACACTTGCCCACTGGTCATCTCCACTCCTAAACAGGTGGGAAACATCAAGAAATACAAGAGCCGGAGGTTGGGTTTCTTGTACCACGGGACATTGTCCTGCTGAGCAAGTCGAGAGACGATTGCATCGTTGCTCGCTGGCTGAAGATAGCTTTCATGACGACCGCTCCGCGAGGACATGGTGATGTGTTCTGGTGTAGGAAAGTGGGCTGAACGTTCTCGCAGTGCTCTACCTTGGCTGGGCCTCAGAAACTGAATCAAACAAACGTGGCAATAGTACGTACATCGTTGGAGCCAGTGGGAATTCCGGTCCTCGGGAGAACAGCGTAACAACTGTCTTTTGGCCTCAAAAGCCTGGTTTTGGGAGCTTGAATCCCGCTTATCTATGTCTGAGTCAGCCTGACGTGTACTTATCTCCACCTGATAGTAAAACAGGCCCGCAGTGCTCCGTGCTCGTCTTAGGTAATTCGGCAATTCAGCGCGCGGCCGGACTTGGACACCGGCAATCAGGCACCTCTGTCACGGCAGCACGAAGATGTTAGTTTTAGATGTTGACTCCGATAGCCCATCGCAAGGGCCATCAATGTTTGTAGAAGTAGACTGATCTTCTTTCCAGTATTCTCAGTCATCTTCCGTCAAGCCTTTGTCTCTATACGGCCTCGTTTGGCTTTTGAACGGTGTGTTATGCAAAGGATGCAAGGGACGTACAAACCGCAGGGTCATCTCTACTCGCCACGGCCAGTTTATCTCGGATCGCCGTCCATCGAACCGTACGTCCCAGCTTCCCCATGTTCATGCAGTGCCTCAACTTCAGCGTGCCCCAACGCCACCTGATCACCCTCATACACTGGTGGGGTGGTATCGATAAGATGACTCATATCTCCCAGAGAGTATTAGTACACTTACAGAATGCAAGCTCCTCGAGTGTACGTCCCGACGTCTCAGGAAACATGAGGTAGACAAACACGACCTGGAATGCATTCCACACACAGTAGCTAACGTCTTTCAGCACCCATTGATATACACACCCACAAAAGAGAGCTCACACAATGTACCATCTCCAACCTATTCATGCCATCGCCTCCATCAAACCACAAAGGTCAAATGAACGGAGTAGATGGACGTACCTGCAGCGTCGATACCAATAGGATTTACAAACTGATTGAAGAACGCTGCGCCACGGCTCCACCATTGAAAGATAGTGATACCCTTGGCTCGGACATGAAACGGGAAGAGTTCGACCAAGAAAGCTGTCCACATCCAGGCCAGTTTTCATCAGAACGAATGATTCAAAATGACACAGCTGTCATAAAACTCACGGTAGGTCAGGGCGGTGAATGCCAGGTTGTAAGCCACACTATACAAGAAGATGAGACTATACAATGCATAGTAAGAATGGGCACGCGGGCGCTCTGTAATAAACACCAATACTTACCCTATTACTACGTGAGCAGCGGCCGTGCTATGAGTGAGCGAATACTCCGCATTGGCCACAGTCCAAGCGGTGAACACAACAAAGACGGAGATAGTACACGCCTACAGAAAGGTTAGAAGAACCGTATAAGTAGCCCACGGCGATACTACATACTAAATACATCCTCCGTCGAGGGTATCGAGGAGCTATCAATGCAATGACTGCACCATTGATAAAGCTCCACGAAACTTTGGCCAGGTTAACGATATTCTTCGTTCGGTTATCATGGATGCCGATACTATCTAATATCGCAGCAAGGTAGTGTCTGTCGACACGGTGAGCAAGTGGTCCGACATGAGTAGCAGGACTCACGAAATCAATCCAACTCCACTCCACTGGGTGAATAGACCAAGGAATGTTGCGATGGTGACCCGTTTCCGCATTCCAGGTGTTGAAAATACTGCGTTTTGGCTCATCTGAGCGACCTTTATCTCTGCTTCCAGTGTTTGCTCGATCTGACTGTACTCTGCCCTTGCGAAGTCCGAATTTTCGTCTCCCTCCGCATGATACTTGACAAGAATAGCGTACGCTTCGGTCCTTCTTCCCTTCGATATGAGCCATCGAGGAGACTCTGGGATGAACCAAATGAAGGAGACCTGAAGAAGACTAGGGACTATTTGAAGGAAAGATGGGATTCTCCACCCCCAATTACTTGTCATAGCAAACGTGCTGAGGGTCACCACAGCAGCAGCTATAGCACCTGGAAGCGATCAGCTTGAAACTCCACCTCGCAAACAATCACGATTTCAATTTACCAAGGTCAAACGAGCTATTAAAAAGGCAACCCATGAGTGCTCGCTCATTGGGATGTGAAAGCTCTTCAATCAACTTAATAACTCATGTGCGAGTTAAAATCGTATTGTCTTACCTCCGATTAAAGAAGAGGCAGCTACAATGCAGAAGACATTGGCAAATCCGAGGAAAAACCGAGCAATGATAAACATCGTGACTAACAGATTCAATATGAAAAGCGTTTTGGCGTTTCAAAATAAATTGATCACTTACAATTCAATGCAGATCCTTGGAGAATGCCCCCGATTATCGAGATCATACCTCCCAGCAGTATGGGGTACCGCCTCCCGATCCTATCTACAACAGACGAAACAAATGGGACAGCAGCAACGGCACCCAGAGCATACATGGAAGCCATGAGGCCCAATGAGGCGGAATGTGGGTGATGATAATCTGTCGTCCGGGTCAATCCTTTCTAACATGAACCAAGTGAGCACCTTACATTCAAGCCATGAGGACACAGCTTGCAAGCCATTTACCATGGACGCATCGAAACTTTCTCCACTCAGCAATAAGTTGCGTTTAAAAGTGCCAATTTGAAAAAAAACCCACCCGCTCGTCATCTCCACTCCAATACAGGTCGGGAACAGCAGGACATATAAGAGACGAAGGTTGGGTTTCCTATACCAGGGAACTTTGTCTTGCTGTGCGAGCCGAGAGACGATTGCGTCATTACTTTCTAGACGAGCATAGCTCCCCTGCCCACCCCTCCGCGAGACCATATCGATAGCGGTGCGGGACGGTAAGTGATACCCAAGCTACAAGACGCGCGGTTGTTCGGATCCGCCAGTGTGACTTGACTAACCGTTGTGAGTAAAAAGAGCTTAGCGTAGTGACCAAATGGGTGGTAATAATGTACTATGACGCAGAGTTCGGCCCATCGGACCGCCGGACCGGGCTGTTGAAGTTCGCTGAAGAACTTGGATCGTCCTACTATTGAAACATGCAATCTACAGTGGGCGTATCTCACATCCTCAGTCCCAAGTCAAGGAAAGAGAACCGATTAACCATGTAACCATACGAGCGCATGGACCCGACTGAAACTGCAAAGGACATCTGGAAAGCGAGTCCTAGCGACCCATTACCAACTCACAACTCAAACTTGATCCGATGATACAACTCAGACCCCATCCGCATCGCCTCGACACTCTCAAACCTGGCCTCCTCTCCTCGATGATCAAACACGTGGACAGGAGCATACTCAAATGGTGCCGGTGGTCTAGGGACGCAATGCGCAGGCCGCACACCATAGTCCTCAAAGGAAAACGGATCGCCGGGGTTCGAGGGCGTTTGGAGAAGGATGGCGTTGGTAGAGTCGATCGAAACGTCGTGATCAAAGTAGTTGAATGGGGTCAGGAAAAAGCTGTGGAGCGTATAGCGTCGAATGCTTGGGTCATGTTTCGAACGGACCCGGTGCTTACCTCGTCGCCGCAGTGTTCGTCCGAGTATTAGGTGCATCCTCAGATTGTGTCTGCAAGATCGATCCAATTCAGGTTCGTCAAGGAAAAGGACACGGTGGAATCTTACGAGGTGGTGCATTCCGACGTTGATCCAAGCAACTAAATCCTCCTGCGTGATACTCTCCCCATCGAAAAAGTTGTGAAAGTCGACGGGCGGCGTGCCGGGCAAGTTGAAGTTCCATGTACTGCTCGACGACGGCTCGGTTTCCTTGCGACGGGAAACTGCGAGATTGTATCGTGCCCAATTGGCGTTATTGAGGAGGCGCTTCGAGCCTACGACAGCCTGTGCCGACAGTCAATCATCCCCCCAAAAGTGATGGCGAGGACAGTGCTTACGCCACGAATGGGCGAATATCCTGGATGAATCGCATAACCCCTGACTGTGCCCCATTTATTTTTCTCCTCTTGATTGACGATAGCGTATCCCCCTTGGAAGTTATCGGGGTACTTGAGCAGCGCATCGTCTTCGTTGGTGATGTACTCTCGGCGAATGGTTTGTTGGATGACTTCACTGCCCCAATCGTCGTTGAACCAGGGTTGAGTCACCCTTTCTTGTTTTGTCGTCGTTTTCAAAAGGGAATTGGCAGTGCCCGCAACGTCAAAGTCGACCTACAACGGATGAGTGATCCCGTTTAATATGCGTCGCATTCATGTCCGACCTTGTAGTTGATGACATGGTCATGTAGACTTCCCACTGAAAAGTGAAAAATGGGTCAGTGGTTACTAAGATTACTATGGATCACGCACTGGTAGTTTCCCAGATGCGAGCCCCATAGTGCTGTTGATCAGCGTCCCAATATGCAGCTTGGAGATAACCCGATGCTGACACGCGGACTTCAATCGTCCCATCCAAGTGGAAGATATAGTCAAACTAGATTCCGTCAGTAAAAAGACTCTCGTTCTTTGGAATCAACATTTTACCACTAGCAAGCAAACAAAGGGACGATCAGTGTTGATTTGATCGGTAAATTTGTCCACTCACGATAGTCATAGCTGCGTGAATAAGGCTGTTGAGTTTCTGGGTAGTAGGGAAAAGCTGGGGTCAACGCACTTTCCGAGGGTTGCTATGCTTCTGATCACGAGTTGATACCCCTTTACAGCACCGAATTCATCCTTGTCGTATCCCAAGTGCCTCGTGAGCGGCCGTTCACTGTCGTGCTCGAATATGCAAATGGCACGGTCTCTTGACAAAATGCCTATGAGACCAAACGTGGTTGCGGGCAAGTAAACTGCCTCGTATGGGCAATCATATCCGGGAAGCATATCTCGAACGGCATGACCCATTCCAAAGTAACGGTCAAGCCAAGCCGTTGTTGACTGGAATGGGTCGTTGCCAGCTGTAAACGTTCATCAGCTCAGTGGGATACGCACGTAGATCAGAAGCGACGGACCGTACTGTGCCAGTGCATCTTGCGGTTTAAGCTGTGAAGACGCTAAACAACGACAAGCTAGAACCGGGAGAGATGGTCATACCTCGTAAATAATTCTCTCGTTCCGGAACCGAATGTCCCACAAACTGAGCCCCATATCCCCGTCGAAACCAAAGTACACGCCCCAACCCATCCAACTTACATAGTGTTGTTCTTGATCAACTCTAAATCTCAACCCCGCAAAGGAGACAGAGCGGGGACCGGGAAGGTGATCCAGGTCACGCTGTGCTCCGACACGCTTTCTGGTACTCCAAGAAAAGTTTGTGTCTTCCGGAACAGGCAGCGGAGTACGCTTTAGTGAACCATTGCGAAGTGCTTCCAAGAATGATTCGTTAGTATCAAATACTTGGTGATTATACACGATCTAAACCACCGGATGAATTCGAGCCGCGACAAACAAGTAGATACCAACCTTGAGCGACTTCCACTGAGATGTGTCTGTGCCGCTTACGTCGACGTACTGATAAAAGTTCAGAGGGTGCAAAAAGGGTCCTGGGATGTTACGGCGCCAACTGATCCACAAGCGACGGAAGGATCCATCAAAGCTGAAAGGACCGCTCCCTGCAGCAACGAGGGTGTCATTTGGAAGCCCGGCAGCTTGACCATCAAACAATTCCTGGGTACCTGTAAGCCCCGATAAGGGTATATAGATCGTGTGAAACTCACTTGGAATGCTTCGGCCAAAGGGGCGGCCACGTTGGAATATATCTCGGACGAGTCCCAGTCATGCGTATAGAACGAGCGAGCGTTGAAGGGAATGGGATCTATGTGATAAATGTCTGTCAAGGGTGTCAGGCCCGTATGTGGTCCGATAGGAAGCGGGCCGACAAGATAATTCTTCACGAAAGGCTGCTGAGCTGCTCCGTGGTGAATGACCACCCGAGCAAACCGAGAGGGAAGGTCAACTACGGAAGGCGAGGCGAGATAATCGAGCACAGCGGTTTTGGGAGGGTAGTACGCCTCGATGGTATAGATGTGGTTGTCGGACGGAACGGCGACTTGGCCATGGGTGAGGTTGAGGCCTTGTTCGGGGGCAAAGAGCCAGTCCCGAATTTGGACGATCTCGGAGACGGAGAGTGAGGCCCATGGATTCACGGGGGCTGGTGGCGATGCGGCTGGTACAGTGCTTGCTGCGCAATGTTCGAGCGAGTCCACGCTGGGGTGTGTTCCAGAAGATGGCGAGCGGAGATGATCGGATATGAGGCCAGACTTTGTCAGCAGGAATGCCGCCGAAGTCAGGAAGACGACGGCAGAGACAAGGCGAAACCTTGACCTGGATGGGGGTGTCTTATCGGCGGAAGCGGGCTTCAACAGCTCGTATCCCTCACCCACCATGGCGGTTAACAGAGACTATGCGTCGCTGTCGGGAGGGCTTAAATACTCGTCCAGATTTACGCGTATTTTGAGCCTATCTCGTCGGCGAAACAAGGATATGAACGTGAGATGGCCTGGTGGGACCTCCTGGTCAGATCCGCGCCAGTCGCAAGCGTGGCCAAGAGCGCTTGTTTCAAGTCATTCAAACTCCGAAGCAGAGCGTTGGACATGAGCGACACCGAGCCAATCTCGCCCGCCGTCTCCAGAGAAAAGGCCAGTGCCCTCGCCCGTCCCCGTCCCATTTCCCAACCACCCCCACAGACAGCCCCGTTTCTCATCCGGACGTTTGTCAAAGTAGGCACGTTCCATCGCCTGGCACTGTTCGAAGAGGGCACGCTCCCCACCGCCGACGAGCACCAGCTCTTTACCTGGTATGTCGTTGCCCTACGCAATGCATGTGCTCGCCTCAGTCTACCTTTAGGAAAGATGCCACGCTGCGCGAAGTGCTGACCACCCTTCGCAACGCCGCTCCCCAGACACCAGAGTTCAGACACCCCCTCGCCCGCTACTCCTTCCGTGCGATATACGCCGACGGTGCCAACAAGGGCCGTTTCGCGCAAAAAGAACTCGGCATCGTCTACTCGCGCGACATTCTTGGAGAACCAGGCTCGCTCGAATCACCCGCCCCGCGGCTATTGGAGGATGCTGACGGCCAACGTCGTGAACCGACGGAACGTGAAAGAGAGGAGAGGATGCTCGAGGAATTGCGTTTTGTTCCTGGTGACTATCTTTGTGTCTCGATCATCCTGCCAAAAGGCGCCGCTCCCAGCGCAATGCCGGGAGAGGTGGCTCCCAAACAAGTTCAGCCCAACGGCCGGCGCGTCGGCCCTCTTGGTCGTGTGAGCGATGGCGGATGGGGCAGTGGTGCACACCCACCTCCGGGCCGCGGTGGAGGGCATTGGCGAGGTGATTCTAACCCGCCGCCCCCGCCGGGTGGCGGGCGTGGTCGTGGGGGCAGATCTGGTGATTTTGCAGGGAGAGACCGCGACTTTGACCGTGCTCGGGAGCACGAGAAGCGTCCCCTTCGAAGAGATTCGCCACCCCATCGGGGAGGGCGTGGTAATCGAGGGGGGAGACGGTCGCCGTCGTATTCACGGTCCCGAAGCCCGCCGAGACGGAGAGCGTCACGGTACGATTGATATCTTGAGAAGATGCTGTACTTTCTTTGATCGTATGAAACTGTCGGTTGGGAACGGTAGCGCGCGTTGCAGCGTGTTGGATTTGTTTGAGACGACATGACGCGAACATTTTCTCGGCTGACCACTTTACGCGCCCACCCGCCGCGCGGTGGAACGACGGCCTTGCCACCAACGCGCGACTCTCCAGGTCCTCCAAACGTGGCATCCAGCGCGTGGTCACAATCGCGATGGGTTCCAGCTCATCCAAGCCCGAGTACCCGTTTCCCGTGCCCGCCCCGTACAAGCCATCCCGCTCGAAATCGGGCAAGTGGACGTCGCTCTCGGCGATGAAAAGAAGCAGAAGAAGCAAAGGCCACGAAAAATACGACGATTTCATCGTTCCCAAATACCCCACCGCGCCCTACGGTCTCCCCTACTGTGCGTCTGCTCTTCGTCCCACTGGCAAGGCTGCCTCTTGACCGCGTGCAGACCAGCCCGCCTTCCAACCTGCGTACTATGCCCCTGTGCAGATGGCCGTCGTACAGCCCTTTGGCGTCCAACAGCCCATGCTTGCCATGCACCAGCCCATGGTCCCGATGGCGACGTACACCGCTGCACCCGTACAACCCGCACCACCCATGCAAATGCCCGCCCCACCAGCGCCCATCCCCGTCCCTGCACCCGCCCAAGCCCCGGCTGCACCATCTTCACACTCATTTGCCCCACCCCCCGCTGCCCCGACACAGATGCCCCAACCCCACCCGGTCTACGAACCACCCCCCACTCAGGGCCCAGTGATCCCGCCCACGCCCGTCTTCGCCGATCCCGCCATCCCGCCACCCCCCATGTTCCCCTCCGAAT
>JBBPNQ010000723.1:0-12598 GCA_038090975.1 Boletellus pseudochrysenteroides
GATCGAAGAGAAGAAATTAGCTCACCTCCGCACATCTGATGTCTCTGGCGTCGTCTGTGATCGTCCTGCATCAGCTGCACGGACGTTCGGGCTCCCTGCAATCTCCGAGGCCCCGCAAATCAGTGAACATCAACATATTGTGTCCCATCTCGTCCAGGAGCAAGGCAAAGCGCGCACCGAGCTGCAGGCGCAGTGTACGGATTTCTGCGTAGATCCGATAAGAGGCGACTGAGATACAATATTTCAGTGCAATCCTCCGTCACACCTGAGATGGCACGTGCATTAAAGTTATTGCAACACTGCCTCGAGCTACGCGACAAATACATAGCCAAGTCCCTTCAGAGACTCGGCGACAACCCTAAGGACCATGACGATCATTTCAATGGAATAGCAGAGGGCTTTGCAGGCGTATCTGGTGTACAGCCCAATGTCGATTTCGCCAAAGCCAGGGTCGCTGAGAGTCCACACAAGGCATGGAAAATATACCCTAGGCCTCCGCCTCCACATTGGCATTTTACCACTAAGCACGACGTTTCAGCCACCGACGGTCATGTCACTACAGAAAAGGAGGAATTTGATTTTTCAACCTGTCAAATCCCGGAATCACACTCCTGTGAATTCAGGATCGATGACAAGGGCGTATACCAGGTGTATTCCGCCGCCGCAGGTAAGCATGAAGATTCTCGAGTGCTGGTTCAGTTGACGATACATCACAAATCTCAGACGAGAAACCACTGTTTGATATTCCGTCCATCAGGGAATATTTCGTCGATCTCGATCATGTTCTTGAGGTCATATCCGATGGCCCGACCAAAAGCATAGCATACCGGAGACTCAAATATTTAGCAAGTAAATTTGAAATGTACAGCTTGCTCAATGAATCCCAGGAGTTGGCAGCTATGAAAGTGAGTGCACGGCCATCTACGAGTAAACTCGTACTTATTTCTGGGTCTTAGAGTGTCCCTCACAGGTTAGAATAAGCCATGAACTTGTCTAGTATCATTGGTGACAGGTGCCTCCAGGGATTTCTACAACGCACGTAAAGTGGATACCCATGTGCACCTGGCTAGTTGCATGAACCAGAAACATCTATTACGATTCATCAAGGCAAAGATGAAACGTAGTCCTCACGTATGTCTTGTTTGGACCTGCTGGACTGTGGGCCTAACGTCGCTTGCTTCAGGATATTGTCATATTCCGTGATGGAGCCGAGTTGACACTCGAACAAGTTTTCCAGTCCCTTAAATTGAGTGCCTACGATCTTTCCATCGACACCCTTGATATGCACGCCCACCAAGACTCATTCCACCGGTTTGATAAATTCAACCTCAAATACAACCCCATTGGAGAATCTAGACTTCGAGAGATCTTTCTGAAGATCGATAATCGTATTGATGGACGCTACTTTGCTGAATTGACTCGAGGTTGCATCCCTTCTTCGCACGATGCGGTGTTCGAATCACTAATTATTTGCAGAGGTGATGAACGACTTAGAACAGAGCAAGTACCAGGTAAGTACGCTAACGTCATACTCTCCGATTAAGCTCACACCTGGAACAGAATGGCGAATGGCGAGTGAGCATATATGGGAAATCGGTAGATGAATGGGACAAGCTAGCTAAATGGGTGATCAACAACAAATTATTCTCCCACAACGTTCGCTGGCTCATCCAAGTACCGCGACTGTACAATGTTTACAAAGAAAATGGTGTGGTTAAGACTTTCGAGGACATCGTGATCAGTAGGTTGCCTATACTATGATCTCATATTCCAGGTTGAAGCCTGTTCAGATGTGTTTCGCCCATTATTCGAGGTCACTAAAGACCCGACGTCGCATCCAGAACTCCACGTTTTCCTGCAGCGCGTCGTCGGCTTTGATAGTGTGGACGACGAGTCAAAGGCGGAGCGCCGAATTCATCGCAAATTCCCGTATCCTCGCCTCTGGGACACTATACAGAATCCGCCCTACTCGTATTGGTAAGTCCACCTGCAAACTCTCTTTTTGTTCGCGTGGAACTTTTTTCTGTTGTAGGATTTATTACATGTATGCTAACATGGCCAGCCTCAACCACTGGCGGCAGACACGGGGTTTCAGTACGTTACCTTGTTGGCCATGATTCTACTTTACCCACTCTTCACGACAGACACATTTGTCCTCCGGCCCCATGCTGGAGAAGCAGGCGACACGGACCATCTCACTGCTACTTTCCTCACTTCTCACTCAATTTCGCACGGTATACTTCTTCGCAAAGTTCCGGCATTGCAATATCTTTTCTATCTGAGACAGATTGGTCTCGCCATGAGTCCTTTGAGTAACAACGCGTTATTTCTCACGTATGAGCGGAACCCACTCCCGGATTTTTTCAAGACCGGACTGAACGTAAGCTTGAGTACTGACGATCCTCTTCAGTTTCATTTCACCAAGGTGTGTCACTATTAATATCCCGTTGACACGAAGCCGATGCATATTGCTATGATCATAGGAACCTCTGCTGGAGGAGTATAGTGTAGCTGCACATGTGAGATTTCGCACAGCTTCTGAGGGATATCTCACGCCATATCACGGTGTATAGATATATAAGCTCCCTCAGAGCTCACTTGCCGAACTGGCCCGTAACTCGGTTGTGCAGAGTGGTTTCGAAATGGAAGTCAAACGCCACTGGCTAGGCCAAGAATGGTACCTTGCCGGAGCCGCTGGAAACGACATCCACAAGGTAAAATGATGATAACAGCTTTCTAGTAGCATTTTTACTAACCTGAAATGGTACTCCGACATTCACAGACAAACGTGCCAGACATCCGACTTGCCTATCGCCACCAAACACTGGTTGAAGAGTTAGAAATGATCAACCTGTGCTAGCTTGTTAAATGGCGAAGTGATTGACAGCCGGCACCTTTCGTTTGTGTTTCTTCGTGTTTCTTCGTGTTGCAGTCAGAAGCATATCTCAAATGGCTTGGCATCGTGGAGCCACATGTGATTCATTGATGTAGCACCTCGCAGCCGATGCGTTGACGAAATTGTAATGTTCCTAAAAAAAGCTTTGTGACAGCGACAGCCAAGCACAAATCCACAATCGAGCTAAACTGGTTTTACCTCAGTGATGGTGGCTTCGACAGCACCTTGTAGCCGAATGCAACAGTACCCTCTACGAACAGCCTCGATATAGTCACGTACGGGTCGACGTTCCAGGTCCGACTTGCAGTATTCAGCTGCCATGCGGCGGTCAGACAAGTCTCAAATTGACCTATATTTTGTTAGGCATGCTGCAAAAAGCCACCCCCAAGCTTCGTGCGCATTTTCTCAGACCTGAGACAAAAGGCTCTCTTGCTAAGAATACACTCCGTGGGCATCATGCCAGACACGAGATCAAGCGACGCCTCGGTAGTGTCTCAGGATTATGGTCGGCCACCCCGTACCATTGTTCTTTGCTTCGATGGTACTCATGGACAGTATGACTCTATGGTATGTCTCTATGTGAGGGTGGTTTAGATGGATACTAGCTCACTGTCCACGTCGATAGAATACCAATGTGGTTAAATTCTTTGGCCTCCTCCGCAAGGACTGTCCAGAACAGCAAATAGCTTATTATCAGGTGTGTTTGCTAGCTCTACCGTCCGTGTTCCTAGGGTTCGATTCTAGTGACATCTAGGCGGGGATTGGCACATATTTTGCGCCCGGAGTTGTTTCCCCTCTGTGGACTTGGTTGGCGTCGCTGCTGGATGAAGCATTCGCCTGGTATGCGCACCTATGATTTGTAAGGATCTACGATTGACGATGTGTAGGTATCTGGATGCACATGTAATGGGCGGTTACAAGTACCTTATGGACAACTATCGCTCCGGAGACAAAATTTGCTTATTCGGTAGGTGATGCGCTGTCTCCACAACCTCACTACTCATCCAAAACAGGCTTCTCTCGTGGAGCATACACTGCTCGCGCGTTGGCCGGAATGCTGACCAAGGTATTTCGTGCAGCTAGGAATATTGTCCGCGAAGGTTCATCGACGTCGCAAAGGTTGGACTATTGCCAAGGGACAATCTCCAACAAGTCGAATTTGCCTACAAGGCATACGTACGGACTGACGAGGAGGGAATCAAGCTCGCTGCTGGATTTAAGCAGACCTTCTCGCGGGATGTTAAGGTAGAATTCGTTGGCGTATGGTAGGCATCGTCAATATCACAGCCAATTCTTTGTTGTTTATTTTCTTTTAGGGATACTGTACAAAGTACCGGGGTGCTCGTTAGTCGTATGCTACCTTTCACAGACTCCAACCTTGCCATCAAAGTATTCCGGCACGCGCTTTCTCTTGACGAAGTATAGCCCCTTCAAGACTGTAGGTGGAACCTCACTCACCTTGTCACCTAGCATCGTTCCAGGTTCCGGCCAAATCTGTACCATTGGCCCATACAAGATAGTAAGCCCGACGAGGTGACAGACTTGGAAAGATCAGCAATTCGGAAGCTTCCTACTGTCAAGTCAACCTTCAGGCGATTTCTCAAGAGAAAAAATCCAAGAGTTCAACACCAAGCAGTTGACCATGGATTTCTCCCTGATGGTACTCAACGGAACGTATGTGCTGATGGGGTAACCCCGAACGGAATGCAGGCCAAGACTGAGTTTGTCGCTGAAACACCATTCCCGTGCACGGATGTGCAGGAGGTATGGTTCTCGGGTTGCCATAACGGTCAGTTCAAGTTACACAAGCTTGCTCCCGTGAATTGCTTAGGGTTCTTTCAGATATTGGTGGAGGAAATGTACAGGATGATGTTGAGGTGTCTCTTGCGCAGATCACATTGCATTGGATGGTGGAACAAGTCATCAAGTCTCCATGTGGAATCCTCTTTGACAACGACCAACTCGCACGCATCGGCTTCAGATTTCCGTCACTATTCCCCCAATCACCGATGACCCGCAGGCAAATATCGCCAGATTCAAATATCAGCGACCTTCCAGCACGGGACACTGCAGATACTAGCTATTCTGTTGTGCGAGAATTGCCAGACGAAGCTAACCAGCCTACTTCGGGTGCGGAAACCTACCCCGAGCACTCAAACGCTATCGCACCGTTATTCGATCAGTTAAATATAAACAAACTCTGGTGGTTACTAGAAATCGTGCCTGCCTCCAACGCCTGGCAGGACTCGAACGGAGTATGGCGAAGTAAATGGAGGTAAGCGCTCAAATATTACTCCGCTGAACTTGTTTGGCGAGCTGGAAAATCGGATTCCAGCATTAACCTGGGCAGGGGCCGCTTTATACCTTCTCGAAAACCGAAGTTTCACCACACCGTGAAGGAAAGGATGGACTGCGGACCAATGAAGTATAAACCACACGCAATTTACGATCACCATGAGGTCTACGTTTGATCGCTCGCGCTGCAGAATCTTGACGCACTGGCAGCTGTACCATTTTATAGTATCTATCTAAGCAATCAACTGTTCTATGAACTTGACGTTCTCGCTCGGAACGCCACTGCCGTGACTATTTCTATTCTTAGTACCTATTGGGCAGTCTTTCCTTCTAACGACCGGTTTTTCCACCTTGATGTGAGCATCAACACAACTACAACTACAACCAAAGGCCAATCTCTAAAACATGGCGGTAGACAACCCTGCCATTCGTCAAATCTTCATCAGTTTCATATAGCGACAAGATGAAGTTTAGCAGGTACGATGCCTAAGGTTAACTTTACGCACCATTAATATCACCCAATCCTCCCCCTGCACCAATTAAGACTTTCCTGAAACATTGTCATTTATTTATTCCCATTTATAGACCGCAGAGGTAGATACAAACTAGTACTGTCGCTTCCAAGTAGACCCTCTCCCTAGGCCGTTTTTTGGCCTTTGTAGTCTCGCAGCGGGTCCCAAATATAGTAACTATGTGTCCGTGTAGCCCCCAACTTCCAAGTCAATGCCCCACGGCACCCCGACTACAAACTCCGCCGCTTAACAAACATACGCCCCCACTAGGTAGATCACTAGTCAACAATCGCCGTTAGGTATGTGTGCCCTCCCTTCTGCTGTGAATATTTTCCACACACACACCCTGACCGAAGCGTGTTACCCAGCCGGTGCGTAAACCGTGGTTTGTCGAGTTGCCGGAGCGGTAGATGGCTTCAGACTGCTCGGGGACACTAGGGCACGTGAGACGATTCAAGTCCCACTACTATCATGTGACCCTCCTGGCTGACTAATGACGTCATTGATGTTTCATCCACATAGAGACGAGTACAAGAAAAGTGGGGACCGGGGACTCGAACCCTGTTGTTCCAGGAACTACCAGGTGACCATACCACCGCCCCCCTCCTGAAAGATTGATTGGCCCGCATCCTGGGAACCCACCCATGTCCAAGGCTATGACGAGGCCATACGCGACCCTGTGGCCTTCTACGGCCACGCCCGTGCACTTTCATCGACTGCTACAACCAACTCTAAGAACACTGCCCACCAGCATTATGCCGTCATATGTTCTTTACTTGAGTTCTCAAGACCGGTATGTATAGCCGCCTGCCTTAATCCCAGAAATTAAAGGACACGTAATACCATCTCGTTGCGCTCTGCATCAGCTGTGACCGAGGTGCTTCTTCAGTCAAAGCTCACGAATTTAGTATTGGTGACAATGAGCGAGGGTGAGGTGACGCCATCAACACCGGTGTTCCTCCGATGTACCCATAATAGCCGAGTCGATCATTTGTATCCACTGGCAGTTCTTGATATCTTATGCGATATGCACTCGTGACGTGGTTAAGAGTCGAGCACGAATACATCGTCGCGAGTCCCCGGTGATATTCCGCCTGTGCAGGCATTTCGTCTCAGGTAGACGATCGCGCTCACGGACTACCACTAATCCTCGCGCGAGTTATGAATCGTAGTAGCATCAGTGTGAGCTAAGAATTGAGCAATGTCGCCTTGTACAAAGCATTCAATCTGCTAACTGAAAGAAAATTAGGGGGTTGTTGAATGTTAAACGTCTTCTATAATACAAGAACATGAAGGAACTGAGATGATGACGTGCAAGGAAGTAGCAAATGATAGCTGGTATGATCTAAAGAAAGGAACAAGCCCAACGAGGACACACGACGCAAGCAGTGAGAAGCCAGCTCAAAACGTACTCGCCCATGTCTCGAGATCAAAATGCGACACCCGCGCCTGTTCTATCCATTGATGTTTCTGTTGGGGTCTTCTCGTTGGCATGATCAATGTTTCCGGGATCGTGGAACTCACCAGCAACTCCTTGGGCGTCTTTCGAGCATCAGGATCTTTGAGCAAACAGCTGTCCACAAAATCCTCTGCTTCTTTGGGGAATCGTCCTTCAGGTGTCAGCCGGGGAGCAGGCTCGTTTACAATGTGTTGAAGTAGCTCGAGGATACTCATCATCATTCCCCCTCCTTGTAAGCTAACACCTTTGGATTTTCGTCGGTCCTTCTTCGTATTTATATCCTTGTCCTTTCTGAAGGGTGGCAAAGTCATGGTACTTGGAGAAAGGGTTCCTTCCAAGTCCGAGAGATCAGAGTCATCAGGATCAGATTCTGAGAAGGGAAAGCGGCCCAGTGCTAGCTCGATTAACGAGATTCCAAGTGACCAGACGTCGGATTTGACGGTATATTGGGCGCCTTGTATACGCTCGGGCTGTACAATAACATGAGGATGACGCAAATTGTACAATGGGGGACATACGCTCATATAGGTCGAGGTTCCAACAAAGGTATCAGCGATCGAATTAATGAGTTCTCCCGATACACCAAAGTCGCATATTTTGATCTGGCCTTGGGAGTTGCATAGAATATTGGATGGTTTGATGTCTAGCGTATGTGCATCAGTATAGATCACCGTGAGGGAAGTGGAATGCATACCGCGATGAATGATGCGATGTACATCGTAGAGGTAAGTCAAACCCTCTAGCACGGCCAATGCAACGTGCCCAACAACTTCGATGTCAATGGCTCCAATTTTCTTGTAGATACCGTCAAGAGACCCCTTGTCCATGTACTCCATGCAGATGCAAATGTTTGGATCCGACAAGAACGCGCCAAAGAATGAGATGATATATGGGGAGTTGCAGTCATGCATGATGTGCAGCTCACGCAAAATTTGTTTGCGCACAGATGGTTTGGCATCAATAAGAACGATCTGTGCATGACCGGCGATAAGATGCCAGCATGATCAGGTGATGAGATGTTTGTAGCCTACCTTCTTCGCCATGATGGTCTTGGTGGGGACGTGCTCGACCTTTTTAACACTCCCGCCATTACCTTGTCCAAGTTCCTGTAGGTCCTTGAGATCGTCGTTCCGAAGGTCAAAACGCGTCTCTGCATTCATGTCCAGGTTCGCGAGCGTGTTTGAAAGGGTTGTATGGTATGTATTCCGGCGTGCAGACGCGGTACCTGTCGTAGGTGCAGTCGGAGGACCGACACCGGCCGCGAGCAAGTTGCCGTCAACATCGCTCGTCACGGGGGTCTGACCGAGCTTTGGGGCACTCAAAGTCATGGGTGGTGGCCGTTTCTTTCCCTTTGCCACCCCTGTCGTTGCTGGTGCTGCGCGAGTGGGGATCGGTTCAGGTTCTTTTGGCTTGGCCGACTGGGTAACATCGAGCTGGAGAGCCTTGAAGTTACGTTTCTTGCGGATGGGGGTTGTCATTGTGGCCGACTGAAGGGGTCCCAGTAAACCGACCAAGACACGAGTGCCGCACGACCCAAAAGGCGAGAACAACGATGCGAGCGGCGGAGAGGGAACTTTCAAGGACCCCCTCTGTGCACAAACTCTAGTTATTACATAATAATACAACACCATCCCTCCTAGGCCTGTAAGCGAGATGATTGCATCGTGCCAACGAGCTTGGTCGCTTTGAAACAGATTCAATTATGGCACCCTCATTTGGGTAATGTCAGGCCCACTTGCTCGTATCATGAATCACAGCATCAATCCGCCGACGAGATTACTCGCTAGTGGGAAGGCGGTACGCAGGTGCGACGATAGGTTATGTAACTCAGCAAGGTATACGGCCCATCAGAGAGCAGTGCCCATCGGCTCGCCTGACTCCGTTTCGTGGCTTGCTCTCTCACGCGAGTGATCGGTGACTACGACATGCTTCTGCTCTTGTTCGTGATCATGCTCGACCACCTCCACCACCGTGTGCACACTCGGACGAGATTTTGGAGCCGAGGTCTGTGCCGTGGATAACGAACTGTCCTGTGTTGGGCTAGAGACTGAATCATTGGATATGACACTCGCAATGCTCGTGCGCGAGACCGAGAACCTCGCGGCGCGGTTCGACCAAAGTGATTGTATCCCCGCTCCGAGAGAGGTCAACGCCGCTTTCGTGTCCGAAGCAGCCTGTGCTATGCTAACAGGCCGCGTGGGCGAGAGTGCACTTGCCGCAGACTCTCGTGAGGTCTGCCGAGATATGTTAACACCCGGTCTCGTGGAATCTGGCGTGGCCGTGGGGAGGCTAGCTTCGGATTTCGTGATCTCAACAGGAGCACCGTAGGGGCTGGATGCCACATCCTGCATGGACGGGGAGCTGGCTGTTCGTTGTTGCCATCGCTCACGAACACCCTCGACAGCTTTGAAGAAGTTGGCTGAACTGGTCGTGAGCGTCCGTGAGATGACCTCACGCGTTGGCGCAAGTTGTTGTTCTAGTCTGAGGTCTTGGATACCTTCCGAGAGCCGGAGGCCTATGTCTGACACCACTGATGGTTTCTCGTTACAAGGGTGTCTGGTGATGGACAGATGATCAGAGCCGGTTGAGCCTCGGGGTTACAAACTCACCGAGGTTCGACAATATCAAATAACATCGGATCCGTTGACCGATCCCAGACTTCATAGGCGTTTGTCTTTGTGAATTCGGCTATCCACACAGTGTTGAAGTCCTCTAGCGCACTTGCATCGCCACCTGGTATGATATGAGCCTCGAAAGCGCGGGTTCACAACTACCAGCTTACCGGTCCCTGCAATAATCGTTCCACTACCCTTCCCTTTCGACAGGAATTCCCGGTACCGCACTGATGCAAGTGCCGCGGATACATACTCCTCGAACTGTCGTCTGTAAGTCACCCCGTTCGTATTTCCATGGAAGTTGATCTGACATGCCTTTGCTCTCAGGTAATCGTCACTACCCTTGAAACTTTGAAGAGCTCAATATCAAGCACCCAAGTCTGAGAGGGGAATAACGCACTGCATAACGGCTTTGGTGGGGTCAGTGTCATCCCAAGAATCGTTTACATCCCGGACAATTTCATCAATCCATTTGCGGTCCGCAGGAGTGAGAGCAACCAACCGTTCCAGTCTCGGATTCCGGAACTCGAGGGTAGCCGTCTCGGTCTGTGAAGAGCTGCTCAACGATAACTGATGGATAATAAAGGAGACCATACATTTACTAGTAAATCGATCTCTTTTTGCTGTGTTACGATTGTATTGGTGCTTCCACAAAGCCAACTTTGAGAGTCCTTCAAGAGGTCAAGTTGTTGCAGTGGCAAATATGGCTGGAAAAATGCATCCTGAAGAAAAACATTCAGTTGAAATATTTCGGTGCTGCAAAGCCAGATCAACCTTTCCGAACAAGTCTAACGGCAGACCGATGTACGCCAGCATACTCCTCCGATCTGAAGTTTTGAGTGAATTAGGTCGGGATAGTGTAGGCGCTCGCGCTGCCAACGGAGGGGAGCCGCAATCATCCAACGTTTGAAGTAAGCCTATAAATAGTGAGTGGATAGATAATTAAGTCGGTAGGGACGGACTGGGTATAAGGGAGATTAATGAATATTGATAGGTGCACAGCCTCTCGACGGGATGTCCATAAAACAAGATCTAGACAATGGTGAGCAAAGGTTTATAACGCGTATACGCCAACAACCTTCTTTTGTAACATAAGAGCCTTCAACAGTGCTAACGTACGATGCCGGAAAACGTGAACGAATTCTCTCCTGTAAAACAAATTAATGCTGGCGTATGACAAGTGCCCAAAGACATACAAACTGGTCCCTTTCTCGAGTAAATCAGCAATTATTATAAAAAGGCAAGATGCAGATTATTGCTAACCTATGTACAGACCACTCTCCGTGAGTTGCGTTCGTAGCGAGATTTCTAGTGAATTTCCAAATTCAACTAGGATATGCGTATCTGTGAAGTCTCTGTTGATTGTCTCAACATCTGACGCGAGTGGAGTGATGTAAACAGAAATGTACCTTTGAGCAAAAAGGGCCCTTGTGACGACTCCCAGTCGATCACTGCAACGACTTTTCAGTGGTGCGCACTGGAATAATTTATCCACTGACCGTATTGGACCAAACACCGGCTTGCTGGCCAAGACAACGACTGCTTTCTGGACGATGGAACGCGTCACATCGACATCTTTGACAAGCAAGGTCGAGGCGGCAATTTGTCGGTTACATCTGTAAACGCATTCAACCCGTTTTCTGACACGTTATGAAGAGACTCACGATATCCCAAATATCGTGGTGGGGTTCGACACATCTGGGACGAGATGGAAATAAGAATAGTCCTCCGCAGACTGAGTGGTAAGGTAAGCTTTGATATACACGCATAGTGGACGGTGCACACCAGATGGGCCCCGTCTGGAAGTGCGAGAAAAGGAAGCACTCTGGCAATCTCCTCGTCCTCGAATATATCACCTTGGCTGAATTCTATCTTGGGGCCAACCTAACGGTGGATCGACATGATGAACGAATGTCGTGTCCAACGAACCTTACCAGATGGTTGAAGTCCACCAGAGCGATCCCCAGCACCAGAGGACCACGGGGAGGCTGCAACAACATTGATTCCGGTCGGGCTTTCCGGGAGTAAGTTGACGCGGCGGAGGCGAAGGAGTCCACATCGGTGATGTCGGAAGGAGAAGTGGGGGGGTATGTGAGTGAGGTTATGCGGGTCTTTGGGGGCTCTGGTTGTGGGCCGGTGGACGGTACGACGGAAATGATGGAGCTTGCTCTCCGAGCGTCCGGATCGCTATGTGAATCGCTGACTTCGTCTGTCTCTGAGCCAAAGTCAATTTCAATTGAATCGACTTGAGAATCTCTTTTAGAGAAAAACTCTTGTGCGCGCAATGCAGCGTGCGGAGAGTGAGGTGGAGAGGACAGCGGGATTGAGCGCTGGGATGCGGTCTCTGCATCAATGTCGCTCCCGTTATCATCGCGATGGGGCGCGTGATCAGGGTCAATGTCGACGTCGTCGTGCCCGGCGATGAGGACGTGTGGTGTCGACATGATGATGAGGAGTCGGTACGAGGCTCTGGTTGCCAGACAGCGCACGTGATGCGATCCGAGTCGCCGATCCGGGACAATGAAACACACGGTGTACCTGTGCTGCTTCGCCTTCGTATACCCTCCGCTACCGCCCATGCTCCCCGCCCTCTCCCTCCTCGCCCTTTTCTCCACAGCCCTGGCGATACCATTTCCCTCTACATGGATCAACTGGAATGCGCAATCTCCTTTCCTCCCCTCAAATGTCAAGGTAGACCCACCCAAGGACGAGATTGGCTGGGCCGATCCACGAACCCTTGGTGGGCAATTCATTGATGTGAACTTCCTGCTCTTCATGCTACCCTGCCCTTTGGACCCCTGACATTCCCAGTTCACGACAC
>JBBPNQ010000724.1:0-12578 GCA_038090975.1 Boletellus pseudochrysenteroides
GGGTCTTTTCATTGCCAGCGTGACCTATCACTGGAGAGTCGTGGTATTGTGTTATTATGTCCTGCTGTAAGGTATCTACGTTAGGAACCACGATCCTGTCTTCTTTTCACTCTAAGCTGTCTGCGTCAAGCGTCATTCCGTGAGATGGGTTTTCCTTTTGGGCTTCTTTGACTCACTTTAGGATCTTCTCCTCACTGCCATGGATGCATGTCAACTTCACCCCTTGGATTCTTTTGGCTGGAAGAATCTGAACCTGTGTGTTATCTTGCTCAATGCCGATAGCATGATCTTCTCAGCGAGAGAGCGTGTCTGCTTTTCCCATGGATGTTCCTGGCTTCTTTACTAGTAGGTAGTCGAATCAGGACAAGTACTGAGCCCATCGGGCCTGCCTCTGATTCAGATCTTGCTTTACCATGAAGTATTGAAGGTTCGCATGGTCTGTCCAAATTTCAAACTGGAATTTTGCCCCTTTGAGGTAATGGCGCCATTGCTCGAGTGCAAGGATGATTGCCAACATTTCCTTATCTGCAATAGGGTAGTTCCGTTGTTCTGGAGTCATTGCATGGGAAGAGAAGGCCACCGGATGCCACTTCCCTTCCTTCTTGATTGATAGTATGCTGCCAGTGGCGAAATCTGAAGCGTCGGTTTCTAGACGGAAGCGTTGATCGTTGTCTGGGTACGCTAGAACCGGTGCTGTCGTAAACCTTTGTTTCAAGTGCTCAAAGGTGGCGTTTTCCTTTTCTGACCACACCCATGGTTGGTCTTTCTTGGTTAGGTCGTTTAGGGGGCGACTTATTTTGGAGAAATCTTGAAGAAATCTCTGGTAAAAATTTGCTAGTCCCAGGAAGCTCCTTACTCCTTTGACATTATGTGGTGACTTAGAGGGCCGAATATACCCTTTTCATAGTTGTTCGTCCACGAATTCAGACACCTCCTTTTGTTCTTCAACCAATAGTGGGAAGACCCTCCCCTTTTTGGGTACAAATCCTTCCTTGAGGTCTATACAATGGTCCCAGGGCTTCCTCGAAGGGAGGCATTCTGAGACCTTCTTTGAGAATACTTCCAAGAACTCATGGTATTCTTTGGGGATTTGTTCTTCTAGAGGGAGGTCTGCCATTGGTTGTTTCTTTTCCAATGCCTTTATTTTGGCATAGGCGTATGGTGCATTGTTCAATTCTTGTTCCTCAAGGGTCCATAGAAATGTAGGCCTTTCGGAGAGGAGGTAGCACGTTTTGGGGCATCAGGTCATTCTTACCGTGCCTGTGCTCCAATCTATTTCCGGGTTGTGCTTTTGAAGCCACGTGTGTCCTAGGATCAGATCATTCCTCCCCAGGTTGATGACTTCGGCGATTACACGCTCCCAATGTCCTTGGTACTTGATAATTAATTCCGCCTTATGTGTAATGGTCCCGGCAGAGTTTTGGGTGCTGTCCACATTGTACACGTAAAGCAGGCTTTCGACTTTGGAAATGGGCAGTTTCTTGGCTTTTACCCATTTTTGATCGATAAACACCCCATTCACTCCACTATCCAATAGAGCCTTACAGGACGTCCTTTTTTCCTTGTTTGTTACTGGGCAGACGCTAATGTCTACCAGTACTTCATTCTTAATATTGAAGGACCTTATACAGATCCGCTCTGGGGTTTGTTTGGTAACCTTTTCTTTATTCATAAAAACAGAATTAAGCGTGCATTCCTGTGCACCGAGCCCATCTAGGGACCCCGTTTTGGTAGGACTATTTACACCACTACATTGTTCTTCCCCAACCCCAGCGCTAAAAGCAGCATAGCGATTGTAGGAGCTACTTCGTACCAAGTCCTTTCTTTGTTTTTTGGCAAACTCCACACTTACAGCGACAGACGTCTTACCAAAACTCCTTTTGCTACCATTGTCCCTTGGAACTTGAACACCCAGTTCATTCAAGCTCCGAATTCTTTTCCCTGCTCCTTCATCTCGTTTACCTGCATGTCGTAAAAGTATGCCTTCATCTCGTCGAAATTCATGCCTTGTACGAGTCGAGCAGGTCCTTGAGTGCTTGGCAGGCACGAGCTGCTTGTCTGAGCTGAAGCTCTTGTTGATTCTTCCATCATGCATATCAGAGTATATTTTGAGCACCTTCAAGTATGCCCTCCCCCAAGGAAGTGGCACTCGGTGCATTCTCACTTTGGGACAGGGCAAGACTACCTTCCATCTCTTTTAGCTTGATGCCCTTCTTTCCCGCAGTTAAAGCATTTCGGCTTACTGCAGCCGACCGCACTAATGTCCATTGGCTTGCCCCTCCCTCCGAACGTCCTTGACCCTGAAGGGGAATCTCGGGTTGGGGGAGCATATCGAGAACGAGAAAGCTTGAAGGCTTCCATTGAGTTCCCAACTTTTGTGATTTCTTCAATATAGTCAGCCACCAGGGCCTTCCTTCCTCCATTAAGGTAGATCTGCTGCATAATGGGTTCAGTGGTGTTTCTTTCAAGGAGTCGGACTCCTTCTGTGTCCAATGCTCCGGCTTCCTGATAGCACGCGAGCCAGTGTGTGAGGTATGTTTGTACTTTCTCGTCGCCATGCATAAAGCAGTGCTCGAGTCTTTGTTTTGCCAGGTCAGCTTCGTTGGTGGTCATGAACTGCTCCTTGAGCATTTCCGAGAGCTCAAGCTCATCGGGCCATCCATGGAGTG
This sequence comes from Boletellus pseudochrysenteroides, assembly GCA_038090975.1. NCBI lineage: Eukaryota > Fungi > Basidiomycota > Agaricomycetes > Boletales > Boletaceae > Boletellus > Boletellus pseudochrysenteroides. Next base: position 2,670 of record JBBPNQ010000724.1, read on the forward strand.
ATCCTCCTAGATATTTCTTGATTTGGACTCGGGCCCACTGACCTGCATGATTTTTGTTGGCTTCCCCCGCCTTGGGACCAATGCGTGTGAACACCGCAATGGCTTTATCCTTGTTTGTCTTGAATGCTTCCATGTTGGCATCCAGGTAAAGACATAAGTTGAGCCACCAGGACTCGAAATCTCTGTAAGATCCATCAAATTTTCCAGGGTCCGGGACCCTTTTGACCTTCTTGGAAATGGTGGTCGTAACTGTTCCTTGTTGCTGCTGTTGTGCGGCCTGCAGCAAGGCCAATTGCGACTGGAGGGTGTTAATTGTTGCGAGCAGCCCAGCGACGTCAAGACCGGGTGCTGCTTCGGTTGGCGGCTGTGCAGGCGGCATGCTCATTCCTGTGAACCCAGTATAGGTCGGGTCCGGGTTCATTCTTTTGTCTTCTGATGCGAAGCTTGTGTCGCTGATTTCCGAGGAGTAACTCAGAGATCAAGTTAAGGGAAACATCTTGTACTCTTGCTAAGCCTCGAACCGGTTGTGCTGGTGGAGGCTGTTGTCTTAGGGGTGGTGGGATGAGGTGTTCATACCTTCTTGGGTCTAGATCAATATATTCGCGGCATTCCGCATAGAGGTCATTCAGGTCTGGTGTGTTTCTGAGGTGTCTGAATCTGGCATGTAGGAAATCAAAGAATTCGAGGGGAGAGTCCTTTTGTTCTATTTTGATCGGAACTGTGTCGTTCAGGTCGAATTCGAGTGGGGGAGGGGAAGTACTTTCTTGTTTGATCATCTGTAGTATATACTTCGTGAGGATCGAGATCTCTCCAGCGAAGATCCAATCAGGTCAGTGACCTTCCTGACTTGGATATGTATGTATCGCTTGTAGGCAGTGGGCACAATACCGCTCTTGCGCTGACTACAAGAGAAGACTACTGATTATGTTGTGTAGAGAAAATGCACCTCACGTGGACGTGGGAACATATTCCCAACAGAAGAAGAACTATCATATAGGGTGGGGATCAGCCGCTTTAACTCCTCTCAAGGAGACTCTTTGGGCTAAGCCTATAGCTTCGCCCCTTCAAGGCTGTAGGGCCAAGGGATACATAAAAAAAAAGGAAGAGGGGTAGGTATAGTAGTTCCCGTTAAGCCTCAGGGCCGGCTATGAGTTTCCCCTTACCGCTGGGGAGTGCAGGCAAAGATGAAGAGTGGGGAGTGTCGGTGACAGTAGTCAAAGAAGAGTCAAGTTCTATGTAAGCAACCGCTAGATCCTATACAGGACTAGGGTCACCAACGTTCAAACTTGTGAGGAAAGGGAGGCAAGGGAGATCTAGGGGAATTCCCACAAGAACTTGACTGGAGTTCTTGGAGCGATGGGATTCAGGATTATATAGTATACAGGTGTTTGTACATATTTGTGGTAAAGGTCCGTGCGCGTATAGTCTAGAACATTCTAGGCTACAGCGGAGATTAATGAGGCTATGCGTGGCTATGTATAATGGAAGAGAAGTGAACAGAGATTAAAAGAGTGAGGCGTGATGTCATAGTGACATCATAGGCCTAGGCTGGGTCACGTGACCAGTCACGTGCTAGTCGTCAGAAAGTTTCTAAGTCCAAGGATAAGATGGTGAGGATAAGATGTCCGCGAAGGTTACGATAGGGGCTAAAGAGTGTGTTCGTAACACCACCCCCCGTCTAAGACTCGACTTCCAGGCAAGAGAAGACGTCTCATTCGGCGGGCATCTGTTCGTAGTGATTAAATAAAGAAAAGAAGGCTTCAGTCATCATTCATAAACGCCAAGGAGCCGAGGGGTGAGACGCGTAAAAGTCCGTTATAGCGTCTTTGGCATGTGATAAGTTAGACTCTGGTTTCCACGTTTGGTCAGAGTTGTCGTACCCCTTCCAGTACACCAGAAACTCCACCCTGTTGCATTTAAGGCATGAGTCTACTAAATAATCGACTTCGTACTCTGTATCTCCTTCGTCAGTGATGACGAGAGGGCCAGGGGCGACGAGGGGTTGACCCAGCAGTGTCTTCCGATATGGTTTTATGTGGGAAATGTTTATTACGGGATGAATCTTCGTAGAAGAAGGCAACCGGAGTTTGACCACGTTGCTCCCGACTAAGTCTGTTATGATGTAGGGGCCCAGCCACTGTTCCATAAGCTTCTTAGAAGCATGGGGAAGTCTTAAATTAGAAGTTGAAAGCCAGACCTGCTGGCTGACGGAGGACTTGTGGGATGCTGATCGTCGTTTATCGGCTTGTTGTTTCATGGCATCCTGTGCCCTTTTCATAGATGTTTTAGCCTGATCAAAGGCTGCAGAGAAATTGGAAGTGAAGGTGTTAGCGGCCGGCGCTTTGCCTTTTGCGGGTTCAATGCCCATTCGGGGGGTGTACGAATGGGTGAGGGAGAAAGGGGTCTTGTTGTTCTGCGCAGAAAAGGCGGAGGTATGTGGAGATCTCCCGGTTCATGCGCTCAGTTTGTCCATTGGTCTGAGGGTGGTATGCTGTGGATATTTTTAGGTCTATTTTAAGGACTTTTGCAAGTTCTTTCATTACGTCTGCGGTGAACTGCAGACTGCGATCTGATACTATTGTTTTAGGAAGCCCGTGGTGCTTCCATACGTTGTCTTAGTATAATTGGGCCATTCCCAAGGCCATCACAGTTTTAGTGGTGGGAATGATTTCAACCGATTTGGAGAAGTGGTCGACTACCACCAGAATGGAGTCCTTGCCGTCAATGGTGGGAAAGTCTGTGACAAAATCTGCTGAAATATCTTCCCAGGGACCCTGAGGTATGGGAAGGGGTTGTAGTAGGCCTGGGGGTGCTTTGTTTGAAGGTTTCATCCTGGCACAGCAGTCACACCACGCAGTGTATTCTTCGATTTGTTTGGTCATCCCTGGCCACATGTAGTATTGTCGTACATGCTCCAGGGTCTTTTCATTGCCAGCGTGACCTATCACTGGAGAGTCGTGGTATTGTGTTATTATGTCCTGCTGTAAGGTATCTACGTTAGGAACCACGATCCTGTCTTCTTTTCACTCTAAGCTGTCTGCATCAAGCGTCATTCTGTGAGATGGGTTTTCCTTTTGGGCTTCTTTGACTCACTTTAGGATCTTCTCCTCACTGCCATGGATGCGTGTCAACTTCACCCCTTGGATTCTTTTGGCTGGAAGAATCTGAACCTGTGTGTTATCTTGCTCAATGCTGATAGCATGATCTTCTCAGCGGGAGAGCGTGTCTGCTTTTCCCATGGATGTTCCTGGCTTCTTTACTAATAGGTAGTTGAATCGGGACAAATACTGTGCCCATCGGGCCTGTCTCCGATTTAGGTCTTGTTTTATCATAAAGTATTGAAGATTGGCGTGATCCGTCCAGATTTCAAATTGAAACTTTGCCCCTTCGAGGTAGTGGCACCATTGCTCGAGTGCAAGGATGATTGCCAACATTTCTTTGTCTGCAATAGGGTAGTTTCGTTGTTCCGGTGTCATTGCATGGGAAGAGAAGGCTACCGGGTGCCATTTTCCTTCCTTTTCGATTGATAGTACACTGCTGGTCGCAAAATCTGAGGCATCGGTTTCCAGTCGGAATCTCTGATCATTGTCTGGATAGGCAAGTATGGGTGCCATGGTAAACCTTTGTTTTAGTTGCTCGAAGGTGGTGTTTTCCTTTTCCGACCATGCCCACAGTTGGTCCTTCTTGGTTAAATCATTGAGGGGGCAACTTATTTTGGAGATGTCTTGAATGAACCTCCGGTAGAAGTTCACTAACCCTAGGAAGCTTCGCACTCCTTTGACATTATGTGGTGTAGGCCATTCTAGGATTACCTTCACCTTGTCCTGTTCCATCTTAATTCCTTCCTGGGATACGATCATTCCCAGGAATTCAACTTCTTTTACGAAGAAGGAGCACTTTTCTGGTTTGGCGAAAAGATCGTTCTCTTGTAAGCGCTGGAGCACTTCCTTTACTACTTCCACGTGTTCTTCTCATGTTCCTGAAGTGAAGACCATGATGTCGTTGATGTACATGACTACGCAAGCGTCCATATCGGTGTAGATCTTGTTCATCATGGTCTGGAACATGGCAGGGGAGTTACACTGCCTGAAGAACATGACCATGGGTTCAAAGCTTCCACGGTGGCAGACGAATGCTCCTTTCCATTCGTCGCCTTCCCTGACTCGTATATTGTTATACCCCCATCGGAGGTCGATCTTTGTGAACCACATGGAACCCTTTACTTTGTCCACTAGCTGGGAGATCAGTGGAAGGGGGTAATTGTTCTTTATCGTCCACTTGTTTAGGTAGCGATAGTCTTGTACCATACGCTTCTTGCCACCCTTCTTTGGTACGAAGAAGACCGGTGACGTTTGAGGTGATTTGGAGGGTCGAATGTAACCTTTTCATAACTGCTCATCCACGAATTTGGACACCTCCTTCTGTTCTTCAACTGATAGTGGGAATACTCTCCCCTTTTTGGGCACAAATCCTTTTTTTAGGTCTATACAGTGATCCCAGTGCTTCCTCGAAGGGAGGCGTTCTGAGACTTTCTTGGAGAAGACCTCTAGGAACTCGTGATACTCCTTGGGAATTTGCTCTTCCAGGGGTAAGTCCACTGTTGGTTGTTTCCTTTCTAGTGCCTTGATCTTGGCATAAGCATAGGGCGCGTTGTGTAGTTTGTGTTCTTCAAGGGCCCGTAAAAACGTAGGTTGTTGAGAGAAGGTAGCATGTTTTAGGGCATCTGGTCATTTTTACTGAACCCATATTCCAGTTGATTTCAGGGTTGTGCTTTTGGAGCCATGTGTGTCCTAGGATTAAGTCATTTTTTCCCAGGTTGGTGACTTCGGCGACTACACGCTCCTGGTGTCCTTGGTATTCAATAATTAGCTCTGCCTTGTGGGTGATGGTCCCAGCAGAGTTTTGAGTTCCGTCTACATTATACACGTAAAGCGGCGTCTTGATTTTGGTGATGGGTAGCTTCTTGTTCTTTACCCATGTTTGGTCTATGAACACTCCGTTTACTCCACTGTTGAGCAGTGCTTTGCAGGGTGTTCTTTTTTCTTTGTTTGTTACTGGGCAGACGTTGATGTCCACCAGTACTTCGTTCTTGATGTTGAAGGACCTTATGCAGATCCGCCCTGGGATTTCTTTGGTAGTCTTTTCTTTATTAGTCAAAATGGAATTAAGCGTGCATTCCCGTGCACCAAGCCCATCTAGGGACCCTGTTTCGGTAGGACTGTCTACGTCATTACATTGTTCTTCCTCAACCCTTGCGCTAAAAGCGGCATAGCGGTTGGAGGAACTACTCCTAACTAGTCCTTTCTTATTGCTACCAATGTTCTTGGGAACTTGAACACCCAGTTTGTTCAAGCTCCGAACTCTTTTCCCTGCTGTTTCATTCCATTGATTTGCATATCGTAAAAATATGCCTTCATCTCGTCGTAATTCATTTGCTGGACCATTTGAGGTGGTCCACTAGCGCCTTGTGGGCTCTGGCTGCCTTCTTCAACCGGAGATCCTGCCCAATCCTCCATCGAGCATAGTGGAATATACTTCGAGCACTTTCAGGTATGCCCTCCCCCAAGGAAGTGGCACTCCGAGCACTCTTGTCGTGGTGTGGGGCAGGTCCACCTGCTGTCGCGTTTAGCTTGGTGGCCTTCTTTGCCACAGTTGAAACATTTGGGCTTACCGCGGCCCACCACGCTGATGTCCATAGGCTCGTCTTAGCCTCCGAAGGTTCTCAACCCTGAGGGAGCGTCTCGGGCCAGGGGAGCGTATCTGGTCCTTGCAAGTCGGAAGGCCTCCATGGAGTTCCTGACTTTGGTAATTTCATCGATGTAGGCGAGCACCGATGTCCTTCTTCGTCCATTTAGGTATATCTGCCTCATTATTGGTTCGACAGTATTTCTTTCAAGGAGGCGGACCCCCTCGGAGTCCGTAACTCCTGCTTCTTGATAGCACGCGAGCCAGCGCGTGATGAATGTTTGGACTTTTTCGTCCCCTTTCATGAAGCAGCACTCCAGGCGCTGTTTGATGAGATCAGCCTCGTTGGCTGTCATGAACCTTTCTTTTAGCAACGTAGCTATTTCTTCTTCGTCGGGCCAGCCAAACTGGGACCCTCCGAGGTATTTCTTTATTTGGACGCGGGCCCATTGACCTGCGTGATTCTTGTCGGCTTCCCCCAACTTGGGTCTGATTCTTGTAAAGACTGCAATGGCCTTATCTTTGTCTGTTTTGAACGCCTCGACGTTCGCGTCCAGATATAGTCTTAAATTTAGCCACCAGGACTCAAAGTCCCGATAGCTGCCATCAAATTTGCCGGGGTCCGGCACTCTTTCTACCTTTTTGGAGACGGTGGTAGTGACCATACCTCGAGATTGTTGTTGTTGTGCGACCTTTAACTGGGCCAGTTGCCCTTGGAGGGCGTTAATCATGGCGAGCAGCCCTGCGACATCAAGAGCAGGCACTGCTCCTTGCTGCTGCTGCGCGGGCTGCGTGTTCATTTCTGTGAACCCAGTAATCGTTGGCTCTGGGTAGTCCATCCTTGTGTTTTCTGGTGCGAAGCTTCCTTCGCTGGTTTCCGAGGTGTAGCTTGAAGATTGACTGAACTGAGACGTTTCGTACTCTTGCTAGGCCTCGGACCAGTATGGGTTCCGGTGGAGGCATGGGAGTTCTTAGTGGAGGAGGGATAAGGTGCCGGTATCGGCGGGGGTCTTGGTTGATATATTCGCAGCGTTCCGCATAGAGGTCGTTTGGGTCAGGGGTGTTGCCGATGTTTCTAAAACCAGCGCGTAGGAAGTCGAAAAATTCTAGAGGAAAGTCTTCTTGCTCTACCTTTATTGGGGTAGCGTCGTTGGGATCATATTCGCGGATAGGAGGGGAGAGGAGGATTCTTTCTTTATGGGGATCATCCATTGTATCATACTTCGCGAGGATCGAGATCACTCCAGCGAAGATCCAATTGGGTCAATGATCTTCCCAACTTGGATATGTACGTATCGTTTGTCTACGGCAGGCACAGTACCACTCTTGCGCCGTAAACAAAGGAAGACTACTTGGTAAAGATAGAAAGTGCCTCACGTGGACGCGGGAATGTATTCCCAAAAGAAAGTGAACTAAGGTAGAGGGCGGGGATCAGCCGCTTTAACACCTCTCGAGGTGACCCTTTGTGCATGCCCTAAGGGGTTGCACCTGCATGGCTATAGGGCCAAGGTATACGTAAAAGGGAGGAGGGGGTGCGTATAGTATTTCCCGTTAAGCCTCGGGGCCGGCTATGAGTTTCCCCTTACTGCTGGGGGGCGTGGGCAAAGATGTGAAGAGTGAAGAGGGTGGAGTTGGTGACGGTAGTCGTTGAGAAGTCAAGTTCTATGTAAGCAACCGCTAGATCCTGTACAGGACTAGGGTCACTGACGAAGAAACTTGGGAGGAAAGTGAGGCAAGGAGATCTAGGGGAATTCCCACAAGAACTTGACTAGAGTTCTTGGGGCGATGGGATTCAAGGTTATATACGATACATGTGTTTGTACATATTGTGATGATGGTCCGTGCACGTACAGGGTAGAATGTTCTAGACTATAGCGGAGATTAATGTGGCTACGCATAATGGAAGAGAAGGAACAGAGATTAAAAGAACAAGGCATGATGTCATAGTGACATCATAGGCCTAGACTAGGTCATGTGACCAGTCACGTGATAGTCATCGAAGAAATGTTCTAAGTCCAAAAGATTAGATAGATGCAAAGATAAGGTGTCCGCGAAGGTTACGATAGGGGCTAAAGGTGCGTTCGTAACAGACCCTGAGGGGGTTTCTCAGCTCGGGGGAGCATATCTTGTTCTTGCAAGCCGGAAGGCCTCCATGGAATTTCCGACTTTAGTAATTTTGTCAATGTATGCAAACACCAACGTCCTTCTTTGCCCATTGAGGTAGATTTGCCTCATGATAGGCTCTGCAGTATTTCTTTCTAGGAGGCAGACTCCTTCTGAATCTGTCACTCCGGCTTCTTGGTAGCACGCGAGCTAGCACATGATGAATGTCTGGACTTTCTCATCCCCTTTCATGAAGCAGCACTCCAGGCACTGTTTGGTGAGATTGGCTTCATTGGCCATCATGAATCTTTCCTTTAGTAATGTTATGATTTCCTCTTCATCGGGCCAGCCAAACTGTGACCCTCTGAGGTATTTCTTAATCTGTACTTGGGCCCATTGACCTGCGTGATTTTTGTCAGCTTCCTCTGACTTGGGTCCAATCCTTGTGAAGACTGCGATGGCCTTGTCTTTGTCAGTTTTGAATGCTTCAGCGTTTGCATCCAAATACAGTCATAAATTTAGCCACCAGGATTCAAAGTCCCAATAGCTTCCATCAAACTTTCTGGGGTCTGGCACTCTTTCTACCTTCTTTGAGATGGTGGTAGTGACCGTTCCTTGATGCTGCTGTTGCTGGGCGGCCTGCAGCTGGGCCAACTGTCCTTGTAATGTGTTAATTGTCGCCAGCAAGCTGGCGATGTTGAGAGCGGGCAGAGGCCCTTGTGTTGGCTGTGCATGATGCATGCTCATTTCTTCATACCCAGTAGGGGTCGGGTCGGGGTAATCCATTCTTGTGTCTTCTTGGGCGACGCTTTCTTCGCTGATTTCTGAGGTGTAACTCAGAGAGGGAGTGTATTGAGATGTTTCATACTCGTGCTAAGCCTCTTGCCGGTAAGGGTGCCAGAGGAGGCAGAGAATTTCATAAGGTGGGGGGGATGAGGTGTCAATGTCGGCGGGGGTCTTGGTCAATGTATTCACAGTGTTCCACATACAGGTCATTTGGATCAGGGGTATTGCCAATGTTTTGGAAACTGGCTCTTAGGAATTCAAAGAACTCGAGGGGAAAGTCCTCTTGTTCTATTTTAATCGGGACCGCGTCATTCAAGTCGAATTCGAGGGGGGGAGGAGGCGTGCTAACTTGTTTAATCATCCATAGTATGTACTTTGTGAGGATTGAGATCACTCCAGCGAAGATCCAATCAGGTCAATGACCTTCCCGACTTGGATATGTATGTACAGTGGCTCAAAAAACTGTCTGCATGTTTGCATGTTTTACATTAGTTATGACTAAACACAATAACCCCTAACCCTAGCCCTAAACAACAAGTGTATGGAATGAAGTGTGTACGCTTGGCTTTCTATTGGCCCAAGAATCAAGTGATTTGAATAAAAATGGATAGAATAGCAGCCATTTGAAAATGACATGTCATGCGAACAGTTTTTTGACTTAAAGTTTTGATTATATATATTGGCCCTGGCATGCTGTGATATCATTACATACAGCCATCAAGGGTTCTATTATGTTACCTTTATGTAATGAGTATGATACAACATATATAAACCCCACCACCCTTTGCTTATTTTCTCATCATCACCATGAAATCCATTTCCATCTCTCAAAGACAAAACATCATCTCTCTTGCCTCTCTTGACCTATCTACTAGGAAGATTGCCTCACAGACTGGTCTAGGGAAGTCTACAGTATCCCAGGTTCTTCAGGAAATCCAACCAGAGAGGCCTAGGCTTCATGGTAGTCACCCTTCCAAGCTTTCCTTCACCAACAAGAGAGCTATTGTTCAGCAAATCCTTACTGGCAAGGCCAAAAATGCTGTTCAAGCCACTCATTTCATCAACTCTATTGTTGATAGTCCTGTTTCTTCTCAGACAGTGAGGAATACCCTCAAAGAAGCCTCATTGAAGGTGTAAGCAACCGCTAGATCCTATACAGGACTAGGGTCACTGATGTTTGAACTTGTGAGGAAAGGGAGGCAAGGGAGATCTAGGGGAATTCTCACAAGAACTTGACTGGAGTTCTTGGGGCGATGGGATTCAGAATTATATAGTATACAGGTGTTTGTACATATTTGTGGTAAAGGTCCATGCGCATATAGTCTAGAACATTCT
>JBBPNQ010000725.1:0-12570 GCA_038090975.1 Boletellus pseudochrysenteroides
CATTGTCAGACGATGCGGTGAGGATGACTGATCCATCCAGCGATGGACGCGGGGCCTCCGGGGTGTATTATCGAGCATCAGCAACACCTCCTTCCTCAATTTACAAGTTCTCTCACGTCTTCCTTCCGTCTACTCTGCAGGCCGACTTCTTCGCGGAAACTACACTTCCCTTAGTTCAGGACCTGTTGGATGGGCAAAACGGTCTTCTCTTCGCATATGGGGTCACAAACTCTGGAAAAACCTTCACTATCCAGGGTGGCGATAAACCTGGCACTGGTGGAATTCTGCCAAGGACACTGGACGTAATATTCAACAGTGTCGAAGGCCTACAGAGTGACGGACGCGTGAGTGTGAGCAAGGCGCCGGCATGAATTCGCTGACGAAATGGCCACAGTATCAACCCGTCCGACTGTATGGAGTAGATGAGGCTGATTCATCAGATTTAGCCCCCCCTTCTATCAACATCGATGTTCCAAGTGAACCGGCCTTGGCTGAAGTTTTGGCTGAGCATCTGGCATCCTCAGACGACTCTGACCTCCATGCGGATTCGACGACAATCAAACTCGATCGCAACTACGAATATTCCGTCTGGATTTCTTACGTGGAAGTATACAACGAGAAAGTCTACGACCTCCTTTCTTCGGTCAACGATGGCCAGAAAAGTGAGGCAGCGGGCATTCCGCGTAGCATACCAAACCTCGCTGGGCAAGGTGTAAATGGGGTTCTAGTGACCAGAAAAGCGCTCACAGTGAAACCTTCTCCTGCACACGATGCAATGGATGACAGTGGAGCTGGAAATGGAGGGAGGTATATTTCCGGACTCAAGCAGCTTCGCGTTACAAGCGCCGCACAAGCAAAAGCTCTCGTCAGACTTGGGCAACTTCATAGGCGTGTGTTCGGAACGCTTGCCAATAGCCAAAGCAGTCGAAGTCACAGCATAATCACCATAAAGGTTCTCAGAAACCATCGTGGTGACCGAGATGTATGTCCCTGTCTCCCCATGACCAGTGTCCACTCAACTTGTGCTAGGACCCAAGTTCAGTGCAAACATCACGACTTACCATTGTTGATCTGGCTGGGTCGGAAAGGACGAAGCACACTCAAACCACCGGCGACCGACTCAAGGAGGCTGGAAACATCAACAAATCCCTCATGGTCCTGGGGCAGTGTATGGAGGTAGCCAGGTGTTACCTCGAACAGACCATAGCTTGATCATACCTGCAGGTTATGAGGTCAAACCAAAAGCGGCTAGCTCAAAGTCTCGCCAATCCAGGCCAAAGCGATACCAGAGACGTGAAGAGAGTGTTAGCTGTGGTACCCTTCCGGCACAGCAAGTTGACCGAAATTCTCATGGATTACTTCGTTGGCGATGGCAGAGTCGTACGTCCCTCGCTTCTAATCTAGTTGGTCACTAATTTCTCCTTTCCCGTTCAGGCGATGATTGTGAATGTTAATCCATATGACACAGGATTTGACGAAAACTCGCATGTAATGAAATTTTCTGCGTTGGCGAGAGAGATATCGACGGTAGTGAACAATGCCCCCGTACCTCGCGTCCACACCAGTCCTACTAAGCCTAGTGCGACCATTAGAGCTGGCCCTTCGGGACTGCCGCGTGCCGTTACACGAAAGGTCACGATATCGAGCTTTGGGCCAGGAAAGAAGCATAGTGAGGCACATCTAGAGGTGCTTGAAGGTAAGGATTCCCGGAGCTTCCTAGCGGCTCCTTAATTATCGATTCCAGAGGATGAAGAGGTGAACGATGATCAAGACGAGGGTAGTGATGACGAACCAATTAATCCATTGGTGGATGCCTTGTTCGATGAAATCGAGGATCTGCGCCTAAGGGTACGCATGGGATTGAAATTACTCGGAGCTAATTCGTGATGAACCTTTTGCAGCTTTATGAAGCAGAAATGCGGTGCGCCATAGTGGAGGCGGAAACTCGAGAGGAAGTCACGAAAGAGATGGAAGAGAGGATGCGTGCTGTTGAGAGAACCTATGCGTTAAGGCTCATGAGTGAGGTAAGCAGACACTATTCACTGGATATATCCTGCTCACGAGTAAGACAGGTGGAGCGTAATGAGCGGAAAATGGATGCAAAGATTGACATGCTGCACCAGGCTGGCTTGCTTGGAACCACAAAGAAGGCGGTGATAGTATCAAATTCGGAGAGCGAGATTGAAGATATTGTTGGAGACGTATGTTATTGTTCGCCTCCTGTGGTAAAACCCATAAACTAAACTAAACTTAGGAATCCGAATCTGATGGCCCTACGCGCAGATATGAAACGGATGCCGAGTTGGGGATGCCATCCTCTCCGCTCTACGGCAGGGGGAATTCTGCCACAAATGCGAAGGCTATGGAGCTTCGCAGTACACAGCCGGAGACAGATGTCATACTTTCCGGGAAGATGAACGAGCACGTAAATGATGCGATCTCCCAGAGCACAGTTGAAGACGAAGACGGAGATGAGGAAGTAGTGTTGTCAACTAACGATGATGCATCGGATGACTACATTCCTCCAACGACAGGAAAGAATGACAAGGGCCGCAAGAAGAAGGCCCGCGACAAAGCTTCGAAAACCAGTACAGGCAAGAAGGCGACGAAATCGGTGTCCAAGCTTGAGCGGGAAATAAAGGGTCTTTCGATAGAGAATGATATCTCAACTGGAGCAGACGATTCTGTCATTATTCTGCCAAACAGAAAGCCCCGCAAGGCAGCCATGGAAGTGGGAGGCCCAAGTGTTGAGTACATCCCTGGCAAAGGAGAGGTGGACCCGGTGAAGAAAAAAAAGAGGTGCGTGGGCTGAAGATGACACCCACAAAGTCCTCAATCACGATATAGGCAGCTAGGGAAGAAGTATATAGTGACCGAAGATGAAGTGGAAGAGGTGGTTGGGGCGATGGAGCACAGGACGTTGAGGAAGAGCGTCCGACGGATGGGGAGGGGGAGCTGAAGGCTAGGTCATGTGACGAGACGCGTTGATCACGTGCCACATGATGTATGAGAGTTTGTATGATTGTTCGTTCACTGCACTGATGACGGTCAAACGCAACTCGCCTGCACGGCGAAACTCGTTTGCTGTGGCCAACAAAAGCCAAGCGCACCCTGGCAGAAAACGTCGCGCCCACTCCATTGCTCCTGGTGATCGCCAAAGCCCAGCAGCCAGAGCCCGTCGCTCCCTCGTGCGTCCATCTCTTTGTCCACCGACCACGACCCAACCTCTCTTAGGCCCCTAGAAAGAGCATCCTCAAGGCGGCAGCCAATGCTTCCGAGGACGGTGACGATGCGACACAGTCCATGGACATCACCCGCGACTATCGCGAAGACAATCCTACTCGCAAATCCCTGGGCAGGCGCGTCAGCTTTGCCAATCATGCTCACGTGCGCCTCTTCGAAGTACCAGATCGCAACACAAACAGTACGGCCTCACCCCAGTCGTCCCCCGCTGCCGAGCCAGAGCCGGACACTCCCAGGGCCGCCAATGACGAGAATGCATATCCAGGTGCACAGAGATCTCGTCGCCGTAGTTCTGCTCGCCACTCAATGGCCTTCGGTGAGGATGGTGGAGAGGAGTCGATGGACATGGATTCCGACGATACCGGCTTTTCCCCATCTGCGTTTTTCAGAGCCGGCACCGAGGGTTCCATGAATGACGACTTCAATGACATGGATGGTCCTTCCGACGCCGACGACATGGACGTGACAGAAGTTGTCCCCCGAAATATTGTCAGGAAGCGCTCGCTATCTTTCGGTGTTTCTCGGCAGCCACTTGCGACTCTTTCCATACCTCAGTCATCTACTGGTGTCCACGATGATCAGCAGGATGTATCCAACGAGACTTCTTACGCTGAAGAGGAGTCTGCACAGTCACAATCGTTTACTTCAGAAGGTGACGTGTCGCAGCCAATGGAGTTTACGGTTCCCCTCGTTCGTCCGCCCGAGCCACCAAGCGAAGCATGGTTGGCCCTTCGTTCTGCTACGCACTCGGGAAATACACCATATATCCCGTCGTCGGATGATGACGGGGAGGGTGATGGCGGCGATGTACAAGAAATGGAACTGACTGACGCAGTTTCAAGGCTCCAGGCTGCTCGGGCTTCCCTTGACCTAGGTGAGGCGAGTGGCGAGGGGGGGGGAGAGGGCAGCTTCACGAGCACCGAAGATAGCTTCATAGATGAGGATGTTGGTAATGACGAAGACGGAAATCAGACCGTTAACGTCACCCAACTCATGAGGCGTGTTAGCATTGGACAGAGTGCAGATTCCACCGTAACTTCAGTTTTCAGCAGCCAAGGACAGACGGGGGAGGAAGCAATTAACCAAACAGTATCTGATTTATCTCCCTCCGTTCCACTCGCCGATTCACAAGAAATTCATTCAGCAATCCCTGAATTACCTCCACCCACTGCTACTCCTGCTGGCTCGCAAGCCCTGTACCCAGAAGTACCAACTGATGATGACCTCGTTGCTTCCGCTGCAGTTCCGATGGAGTCAATATCATCGTTGGACAGGCCCCCCGTATTTAGCGTACCTCAACCTACGGCATTCGAAGTGCAATCTGTGTCATCCGAAAACCTTCCGCGGCCTACAGTCATTCCAGATTCGTTGGGTTTCGCTTTCACGCCGAGATCCCGCGCTCCCGCATCCACTGTGCGTTCTCGTTCGTCCTCTCCTGCCAAAGTACCTCCGTCACCGAGAAAGTTCACTGCGGCATTTGCACCGCCTATTGCCCGCCCTTCTCCCCAGAAACGAGCAAATGATGCCTTAGGCACCGATCATGCTGCGCAGCCAAGCCCAGCGAAGCGGCCCGCCGGCACAGAGAGACTGTCAATTACTCCAGGGCGCGGTACTGGAGCTGTCCGCGTTCTGTTGTCGCCATCCAAGACTTCGCCGCTCAAGTTGTCACCCTTCTATGTCGAGGAGCAGCCAGCAGGACCAAGCAAGCGCACCTCGGTTGGTTTCCGGCGGCCATCAGGCTATTTTGCCCAGAGGAAGAGTCTGGGAAATATGTTTCCCGATTCAACGACGGTCGCAAATCCGGGGGCCACCCTCCCTAGTCGACTCTCGCCTATCAGGAGAGCTGCCGATTCGCTGGGACGAAGGAGCGTCGGACTTGTCGAGGACTCCGCAGAGAACGACACAATGGAAGGCGGTACTAATCCTAAATCGGCCTCGCCGACAAAGGTTGACGGTTCCGAAGGGCAGGGACAGTCTTCTGAACATCCATCCTCACTTGGCGGCATATCCATACGTGCACCCCTTCTCCGCCAAAGCTTGGTGCATATACCAGATGATCAGAATACGCAACCTGACCCTGACGATGGCGTGCAATGGAGAGGCGAAGTAGAAGAAGAGGGCATGGATGATTCCCAAGGTAGCCGGATATCCATTGAGCAGTTCTTCGAGATGACAGGTATTCGATTCATGGACGACATTGCTGCACCTCGACGGTCGATTGTCCATCCCTCTGCTCTACGTCCTTCACGAAGGGCATCGACCGAAGCGCAGATACCTCTTGTGGAATACGTGGTCGCGATGGCTGTAAACGTTCCCCAACTCGAGCTCTATAATCATGTCAGTAAAGACTTGCAAACTTGGGTCGAGCGAATCAAAGAAATACACAGGGAGGCGGAAGAGGAATCTCAGAAAGCGACGCCCCCACTTTTTCAAGAGTTTGCCACTACCGATGAGAGCGGGCAGGCTGAGTTATTGCACCAGCTCAAATTGATCAAGGCACACAACCATGCGCAGGCCAAGTCAGAGTGGTATGACTGGAAAGTGCAATGGGTCGAGCAGCTGTACCAGAAGGCAAATGAAGGTTTCAAGAACTTAGAAGCGGTAAGCGACTTACAGTCCGTTTACCAAGAGTGGTCTTATGTTTCGTCCAGGATGCCAAGGTTCTCGAGGGAATCATACGGCAAGCACAAGACATAGTTCCCGGTTTACAGCAGGAATGTGATGAACTCATGACGGAGCTTGCGAAAGAGAAGGCTGAAGTAACAGAGCTCGAAGGGTGCGACCAAAACTATCTAAATGAGCTGAAAGCTACGCTTGCCGAGCAAAGGTGCGTGTATGTCTGTTATGAACTGAGGTAGCATGTTCACAACGGCCCAGCGCGGAATTGGATACCTTCCACGCTGATGTCGAAGAAGCTAAGGCGAAGTTCGGCCGTCTCCAGGAGAAGCTTAGTGAAGTCGAATCGCAGAAGAAAGAGGTCACGGCCGTAGTGGAAGATGCTGAACGACGCATTCATATGCAGAAAAACAGTACGCGCGCAGAGATTTTCCAGCTCAAAGGTAAGCTCTAGCATCTAATATCAATAGCAGAGTGTTCAATCACTGAGCAGATGAGTTGGAGGCCCTCCAAAGCTTGCATATGTGGAGGGTGACCAAAGTTCTCCCAAAATTATTCGAATTTACTTATGCATCAAATTATTGTGTGTCCATTCCTTGCATAAAGTTCCACCCAGTTATTGCGGACGTACAAATCACACGAGTCAACAACGCCAAGACAAAGCACAAAGAAATCCCTCTCCTGGGTGCATTATTCCTCCGAACAGCAAACCAGCTCGTCGCCCGACACGGAGACCAAGGTATTCGCCAGGTGCGGATCTCACTCGATACCAGTCTCTACGCTACTGACCGCCGTCGCTGGCAGATCGTCCAGTGTCTTGGCGACTACTGGTCTTCTTGCTCGCAGCTCCAGGCACAGCTGAAACTCGTATCTATCAAGTTTCCCCTCTCGATTGAAGAGACGCCAGCTGGTTTCTCTGCCACTGCAACCATCTTGTTTCCAAGCTTCAAAGCCAAGTCGCTAATATCATTTATGTTTGATACCCCGATATTTTCTTCGTGGCCCGTATTGATCAATTCAATGCGTTGCGATGTGGAGGTAGCGTACGGACCGATCGAGTGAGTGTAGCCGCGGACATGTTCTATTCACGTACTCAGGTCCCCACAGTCGGGACGCTATCCGGAAGGCTGTCGCCGCGCGTATGGGACTAGCTAGTCCTGTCAACAATCATGCATATTTGCTGGACGCTTGTATAGAAGCAATGGAATGTTTTACATAGCATGTAAAGACAAGTTATCTCACACTAACGACCATGAAGATCCTGTGTAATGTGTTATTATTGTACGACGAGATTTACAGTGGACATGACTAGAAATGGACATGACTAAACATGAGATTGGACAAAGATTATTCCCCTAGATCCAAAGACGTGAATGGGTTCGTGAATGCGACCTGTGCACAATACAATGAGATGTCTTGGTCTGAGATCGCGAAAAAAGAGGACCCACATTAATCAGGCAAGTAGACCTTGCAATCGCTCCTGGTTGTGATCCAGCACAGCCATGAAGACGTTTAACACTTCACGACCGGATTGTATATTATCCCTTTCATCACTAGCTTGGTCTTTCACTGAAGACCAGAAGCCAGCAGCTTCCCTGGCGGCACATGATGCCTCCCAGCTCTTATGCACATTGGCAAGCGTGGCATCCCACGACAGGCGAGCTGCCTGTTGACCTCGTTCAAAACCCGCCTGTGCGACTTGGTCGCACCGAGCTTCCGTTTGCTTCAGCTCATCCTGGAGCGATGCGGCGAACGCAGCCCGTTCCTCATCCACCCGCTCCCTCGTCTCCACGCTGGCGTGCAGTTGCTGCTCGAGGACGGATACCTGTCTGGCAAGCTCTTCTGTCTCTCTGATCCGACACTGCTTTGCTGCATAAAGTTGCTCCTCGAGCTCCTGCAAGCGCGAGAGCCTTTCCTTTGCGATAGTCTCGGCCTGAGCGATTTGCAGACGAAGGAGGGTAATGGTGCCGGAATCTGCAGGCGGTGGCAGGTCAACCGAAGTTTCAAATACTGTATTTAGATGATGGACTGCAGGAGAGGGGGTTACATCGGGAAGAAGAACGTGCGAAATTGAACCATATCCAGAAGGAGAGGGCAAGGCGGATAAATTAGGGGTCTCTGGGACCTCCAGACCTATGGTGCTCGTGTTTGGGGAGGGACCACCAGGGGTAAAGGGAGCCACAATATCCGCCAACCTGCCCTCCAGGTCCTCACGCGCGAGGATTTGGGAGTCGACTGCCATCTGCTCCCAGGAAAAGATCGAACCACGATTTTGATCATTACCACGGCCTCTTGGTCGCATTGCGGGAGAGCTCTCTGACGGAGGTAGTGGCGACAAATAAGAAAGGTTGGCACGAGTTGGTAGGAGGCTAGGCGGACGGGAGGGAGTCTGAAGCTCTGAGTCTGTAGGCTGACACATGGTTGTACGAATCCTTGGGATTGCAGGGGTCGGTGCAGCGAGGGATGCCACCGGTGCAAGAAGTAGCTCAACGTCGTCGATTTCCACGCTGTCCTCGCTGTTCCCTTGACTGGTCCGCGAAAGTCTCGTCGGAGAATCTTTACCATTATCACCAAGATTAATGACGGAAACCTGCCGTGTGTGATGAGCAAGTGGAGACTCTGGAGGTTGACGCGCAATGCCTCTCAATGGGCTCGTGGTCTGACTGGATGCTTTCGAACGACCAAAACCAAATGCATTCTTGAGCGAGGTCGGGTTCAAGGGTGAGGGATGGGTGCGAGAGGAGCTGGACGATGAAGCCGAGGAAGGGGGTCGCGTAGCGGCCCGTGACGGAGACGAAGTTGCAGCAGTTTTGACTGTTTTCGCTGGTCTCACGGAGCCGGCACGGGCTGGAGAGGGGCCAGATGTCGCGGGAGACGATCGAGAAATCTTGGGCTTGGTAGGCGTGGAAGGCACAGTCGGGCTGGGGAGATTGACTTTGACCGCCAATGCTCTGTGTGGCAATGGACTAATAGGCCTCTCGACCTTGTCCGCAGGGGAACGCAGAGTACCTCTGCCCTTGGGCGAATCCCTTTGTTCACCATCATCCTCTTCTGAGGTGCTAAACCGTCTCCGAGTCCCTGCACGAATGGGGGAAAGCGGTTTCTTGGTCGGCTCGACGATCGCTGATCTGGGCCGATACTTTGGCAAAGCAGAAGAGATGGTGGCAGAAGCAGTCTTGGAACGCAGTGTCGAGCGCCTAGAAGGGCTGGAGGGGCCCGTTTCTGTGGGTTTAACGCCATGTTCGTCTGAGGAAGGAGGACCATGTTTGAGGAGGGCAGACTGCCTCCTGCGGGTTATGGTCTTGTACGAGGGGCTGTCCTCCTTTGCATGTGGGGGAGTAGGGGACTTTGGCTTCTGGGAGGCGGTCGCGTGGGTGGCTGTGGTGGAGGTCATGAGGCTGAGACGGCGGGAGGACTGTTTGGCTTTCTTGGGGGCGCCGTCGCGGTCGCGGGAGTCCTTGTTAATCACGTCGACGAGCGCCTTTCCGACAGACGTGAAGTTGAGGGAGTGGCGAAGGGAGGAGCGTGTGGAAGGCTTGGGGGGGCGCGAAGCTTCTGGGGCCATGAGGACGGGCTGCTAGTTGCACTGTGAAGAACGAAGAGTGGACGGTCCACGTTGTCGTCGTGGTCAACGTTCAAAAACGAACCGTGGCAACCGTGTTTGTATTTGTCCGTCACCACATAAATCGACCCACTCCCGCGCGCTCCAGGTACAGAAACACATAGATCGTCGCGAAATTTATCGCCCCATACCACACGCCCTCAACCACCAGCCCCACTGCACCCATGTCGACCACCTGAGCCCGCAAGAGAATGTAGGGCACCAAGAAATACCGTGGCTCCAGAAGCGGCGTAGGCAGCAGCGTCGGAACGATCGCAATGGGCAGAACCAGGGTCTGCATCAATGTCTGGTCACCAGCTGTCGATGACGTTCGGGGTCAATTCCCAATTCCATCGATGGCAATCAACCCATCTCACCAACACGCAGCCACCACGCCCACGCACATGCCTGGTATCCCGGTATGAACAGGTAAGGTACAATCGGGTGCAACATGAACACCCGGCGCCACACATAGAAGGTGTAGTGGCGATTATCAGCAACCAAAAACGGATGGTGGACCCTTTAGAATCCAACGCAGGAATCAGTTGCGGCGGACGGGACAGCAAATGACTCACGTGAACTCGTGCACTGTATATGCCATGAATGCTGAAAGCAAGGCCGTGAACGCGACCCTCCTATTTCTCGCGCATCAGCGGCCTCTCTCCACTGTCAAGACAGACGGACCTTTTGGTTCCAAACATGCGGCGACCAACCTCATTTGCAAGCGTCACCGGGCCACCGCGGCCAAAAACGACGGCAGGCCACCCCATCAATGTCGCAAACGCGATAAAGTAGTACAACTGGGGTACATGCAGCACGGGAACGTGGTTAGCCTTGTCGCCTGCAATGCGGAGAGGAACAGTCAAATTCGTGGATACAGCAAGACTGCCACCGAGACCCCGCACCTAGCACGATGCCACCATTCCGAAACACGAATGCACCAAACAAAACCAACACAAGTATGTAAGGCATGGACGGTAAGAGCAACTCTGGACATGCGGCTGGGATGCTCATGATCGATTGCGGAAAGTCGCCTGAAAGTATGTAGAGCTGTAGTCGACAAGTTAAGATGCAAGTCGCATTACTCGCCTGGGCCAGCGGACAAGGCGGGTGGGTCGTGTAGCAGTAAATTTCCGCGTCTGAACCGCAAGCGCATAAGCTGACTGGTGGCGAACGCATACATCACCCATACGATGTTCGTTTGGCGGAAAAGACAGCTAATGACACCTAGCTGCGGGGGGTGAGGGTAAAGGTTAGAACATCTGGGCAATGAGACGCACCACCGCTGCAGACGTATGCTGGTGTTGTGTTGCTAGTATGACGGTCAGCAGGACTGAAACAAGACTGGGAACCTCTGTGTAGTACAGAAATCCATAAAACCAAGCTATCGGGAATGTGGATAGAACGAATGCTTCGGCACTCGGGGCGAGCAAAGGAGGTGGCCGACGACGTCGATGAAACGCGAGGAGACGTGTGAGGAAGAGCGGAAGGAAGATCAAGACGAGGGTCACCGTGAACCGTAGCATTGCCAGGCTGCAACGAAACGCAAATGCGCGATGAAGCAGAACGCTGAAAATGTACCTGCGGCGTCGACTGTTGAATGACATGAGTCGTCTCATCGGAACGACAGACTGACAGGCCTGGTGGTGTGGTGATCTTTGGGTCCCAGGTCGCCCACTCGCCCCTGCAATATGCCTGTGCTTGCGGGACGTGGAAAGGTTCGTCCTGCCGATTGTCATCAATACTGCCGCAAGACGAGGCAATGAAAGCACACCATGTATGGTTCGGTGACATGCTTGTCGAATTCCTTGAGCAAGGACACCGCAAGACCGCAATAGACAAGGAAGAGAAATCTCGTGTCTGGAGGCATCTCAGAGCTGCAGCGAACGTGGCCACGGGGCAACACAAAGTTCAAGGAGGTAACACTAGTCTTGGTATTCACACAGTACTACTAACACGCTTCATGACCAGTCACACTGTAGTCTGGCAGCGCCAAACCATCCCAAGCTGGAATAGGCCGCTCCGCTCGAGGTGTGATGCGGGCACCGTGGCGACACATTGTCGACTCTCCATAGTCAACAATAGCAGACTGTCACATGCCTCGTTAGTGTGCGACACGAACCACAAAAGTCAACCATGCTCACATGTGCAGTCACCCTGTTGTCCCACAACACGACGGTGCCAGGCTCCCACTTCACCCTGGCCTGCAGATCACCACTCTTCTCGATGTGATCGTACAGGAAGTGGAGGATGGTGTCTTCTTCTCGTCAGTGTTGGCAGCTATGACAGTGTGCCGTGTACTCACCCGATTCTTCACGTTTCAAACCGACGATGCGTCGCGTGAACTGCCTGTTCACATAGAGCGCCTCCTCGCCGGTGACCGGGTGACGCCTCACCACGGGGTGGATGTGTTCGACCGGCTCGCGTCTAACGACGCCTCCCCGCTTCCCCGAGCGAGAAAAACTGGCTTGTTCGACGCCAGAGTGCACTGCCCCCAGTGTTCGTAGGAATGCAACAAAAGGGGGGGACAGTTTCTTGAGTGTGGACACTTGTGAGGTGAACAGCGTGTCGCCGCCTGTCGTCGGCTGAGACAGCAGGAAAAAGGTTGTGAGGCCGGGGGGCTGAAGTTCGTATGACACGTCGGAGTGCCAGATGGCAGTCGTGATGCTGTCTTGGGTTTCAAAGTTGAAGGTCGAGTTGGCATCTCTGTCGAGCGGTAAAGCGTTGGGGTGTGCTCAAACCGAGGGCTGCAGGGGAACGGACTTGTATACGAGATGGATTTGAGGATAGTCCTTTGGATGGCCCGAGGTGGGGTGGATATGCAACCTACATGGGGGGGCATCGGAGACGGCGCGGGGCATTCGATCGCGTCGACAAACCTCCCAAAGTGGCGGCCCCATTCGAGGTACGCCTCTGGATTCTGGCCGATGAAATCAGACTGGTCCCGGAAGACCATCAGGCCTCGTCTAGCGACCTGTTGGTCGAGAAGTCATATGCTGCGATTGTGGTGGCGAGCGCGGGCGCATCTACCTCTAGCGCGAGCTGATCCCGCGCATCGCTGTCGAGATCGCTGAGGCGGATCCCCCGGACCTCGGTGCCCAGGTTCGGGG
>JBBPNQ010000726.1:0-12548 GCA_038090975.1 Boletellus pseudochrysenteroides
CACGCACTGCTTGGTCCGTGCGCATATCTGTAGAGTATATAAGGGCTCATGTATTCGCCCATCTCTCTCTAGTTTTGTCCACTTTGGAGAATACCTCTCATCCTTGGAGAGTCCCCATCGCCTATACCCTTGGCCCTAGTTGGCTTTATTCTTCCAATAGCACATTGCTCATTACACTGTCCCTTGTGACTGTGTGCTAGTCCGGTTAGCACTCGTCGTAACCCATTGGACAAGACCCTAGTGCGCAGTCAATAGTCTGGTAGGCTTTGGTTGTTTCAAAATGAGGAAAGAACAAGAGGACCGAGAGGCTGCTGTGCGCCCCGCTCAAGTTCAAATCCTTAAAAAGCCTATGATCAAAATCAAGACTGATCATCTTGAAAGGAAAAAGGATAACGCAGGAGCAGCAGAGCGCTCCAGTGACCTGATTTCCCTAGCGTCAAAAAAGGATAAAGACAATCAATGCATAAAATGGCAGAATACAGTTGATCCATGGTCAGTACAATGGATCAAAAAACTGATACAAGAAAAAGACGATGAGAGAATCTTAAAACATTTATGATCGTTCGCCCATGAAAGTCGAGACAACGAAATCAATAAGGAACTGGTACACAAAATACGACGATTAAACGACGTAGAAGCACACTTTGTCATTAGAGAACTACAACAAAAACCAAAGTATGTGACCAGGAAACGATCAAAAGATTCTCTCGAAGTAAAAGTGTCTATTCAGAAACCTGATGGCAAACAAGTTAAGACTGTAGCGCTGGTAGATTCTGGATGTAGCGGATCGTCTATTGACGAGAAGTTTGTAGATCAACATCGTCTAAAAAGATACGATCTACCCATCCCAATTCCAGTCTACAATGCTGACGGAACTGAGAATTCCAGCGGAAAAATTACCAAGTTCGCTATAATAGAGCTAAATATCGATGACCACAACGAACAGCTAGCTCTGGCAATCACGAATTTGAGCACCCACGCCATATTTCTCGGATACGACTGGCTAAAGGTCCATAATCCTGAGATAAATTGGAAGGAACAAACAATAAAACTCACCTGTGTCAAGGACCATATCTCCGCCCTCCTCCCAGCAGAAGATGAGGATGAGGAAGAAGATAACCGGGGCGACAAGGAGAGGATCTATCATTTAGATGTAAACGAATACGTACGAACATTGTCAACAGAGTTAGCAGTAATCGCAAATACAAAAAAACAGTCGCAAACCTTCGAAGACGTTGTACCAACTCATTACCACAAGTATAAGGATGTATTCGACAAAGAAAACTTTGACGAACTACCGCCGCGAAGACCATGGGATCACGCAGTTGAACTTCTGCCGGGAAATCACGTCATCGACTGTAAAACGTAC
Organism: Boletellus pseudochrysenteroides; assembly: GCA_038090975.1. Lineage (NCBI taxonomy): Eukaryota > Fungi > Basidiomycota > Agaricomycetes > Boletales > Boletaceae > Boletellus > Boletellus pseudochrysenteroides. Next base: position 1,370 of record JBBPNQ010000726.1, read on the forward strand.
AGCTTAACGTTAGACGAACAAAAAGAATTGGACGCATTCCTGGAAGAAAACCTTAAATCCGGAAGAATCCGGCCGTCTAAGTTGCCGTTTGCATCAGCATTCTTTTTTGTAAAGAAAAAAGACAGCAAATTACGACCCGTTCAGGATTACCGAAAATTAAACGCCATCACGGTAAAAAACTGATATCCCCTGCCGTTAATAAATGAGCTAATTGACAAGCTTAAATATGCCAAGTATTTCACAAAACTTGACATACGCTGGGGATACAACAATATCCGAATGCGCGAAGGAGATGAGTGGAAGGCGGCCTTTCGTACAAATAGAGGGCTTTTTGAACCACTTGTCATGTTTTTCGGATTGACAAATTTGCCGGCAACGTTTCAAACGATGATGAATCATCTTTTCCGAGACCTGATCAATCAAGGAAAAGTAGTCGTTTATATGGATGACATCATGATTTATACCCTTACTCTGGAAGAACATCGCTGAATAGTAAAAGAGGTACTACAGATATTACGAAACAACAAACTATACCTCAAACACACCAAATGCGAGTTCGAAACCACAGAAACAGAATACCTCGGGCTGGTTGTAGGAAACAATTCAGTAAAAATGGACCCAACCAAAACTAGTGCCATCACCGATTGACCAATCCCAACCACCCGCAAAGAACTTAGAGGATTTCTAGGGTTCTTGAATTTTTATCGAAGGTTTATTAAAGACTTCGCAAAAAAGGCACGACCCCTTAATGCGTTAACGTCAGAAAAGAAAACCTTCGAATGGACTAAAGAATGCCAACAAGCGTATGAATTGCTTAAGGAAGCTGTAAAAACTGCACCAGTACTAGCAATGCCAACAGAAACCGATCCCTTTCGAGTAGAAACCGACGGATCAGGAATTGGCATCAGAGCAGTTCTCTCCCAGAAGCAAAAAAATGAATGGCACCCTATTGCTTATATTTCCTCGTCCTTATCGGAAGCTGAACGCAATTACCATGCAGCCAATTTGGAAATGGTAGCAATAATCTTTGCTCTAAAAGAATGGCAACATTACCTTCTTGATGCTGCCCAACCTTTTGAAATCCTTACCGACCACAAGAACCTTGAGTTCTTCAAAAAACCCCAAGATCTCTCATGACGACAAGCCAGATGGCATCAATTCCTTCAGGAATACCATTTTACCCTCGTACATCGTTCTGGCAAAACAAACCCTGCAGATCCTCTGTCCAGGCGGTCAGACTTTGAAAAGGGGGTAGAACTCGATAATAAAAACAAAATTCTTCTTGAAAAACACCTTTTCAATGCTCAACTGGCACAAGATAACGCAGGAGCAGCAGAGCGCTCCAGCAACCTTGTGGCCATTGAAACAAAGATCGTTAAGCTACAAGGAAAATGAGAAGCTTTCGCAAAAAAGGGGCTAGAGAAGGGAAACTCATGGAAAGAACAAAAAGGAATTCTGTACTGGAAGGATCTCCTCTATGTGCCTGATGATTCGGAACTAAGAGAGGAAATAATAGTACAAAACCACGATCATCCGCTAGCGGGACACCCGGGAGTAAGAAGGACAAGAGACCTTATAATGACAAAATACTATTGGCCCACAATACGAAAGGATGTAACAAAATATGTCCAAGGATGCGATCGATGCCAAAAAGTAAAAACAATAACCCAACCGGGAAAGATACCTCTTGTGCCCAATGAAATTCCGTCTGCTCTGTGGGAAATCATTTCCGTAGATATCATTGGACCTCTACCAGAATCACAGGGAAAAAATGCCATCCTGATGGTGGTAGACAGATTTTCCAAAATGATCCATTTGTTCCCAATAACAACGGACATTACTGCAAAAGGAGTAGCAAAAATATTTAAGGATCACATTTTCAAGCTACATGGAACCCCATTAAAGGTCATTTCGGATAGGGGACCTCAGTTTGTGTCATCGTTTATGGAGGATCTATACAAACTCCTAAAAATAGAAGGCAATCCATCCACCGCGTACCATCCCCAGACAAATGGACAGACAGAGAGATTCAATGCCACCGTAGAACAATATCTGAGGCTTTATACGAATCATCCACAAAATGACTGGGTAGAATGGTTGCCTTTGGCGGAGTTCGCTCATAATCAGAACACTTCTAGTGCTAGTGGTTTCTCTCCGTTTATGTTAAATTACGGACAACAACCTCTCATACGAAGGGAAACAAGAAAACAAGTCCGAAACGACTCTGCACAAGAATTTGTGGACATGATGCAAGGGACAATCAAGTTAGCAAAAGAATCACTGCAACACACAGCTGACGACATGAAGAAATATGCCGATCGAAAATCCAGATCAACTAAAGACTACAAGCCTGGAGATCAAGTGCTACTAGAAGGAACAAATATTCGATCAGATCGACCTTCAAAGAAGCTTGGAGACAAAAGATACGGACCATTTACTATAATAAAGAAAGTGGGACCGTCGGCATATAAACTCAAATTAGATTCCAAATGGCAAGGAATACATCCAGTGTTCCATGAATGTCTACTACATCCATATCACAAGGGAGAATTCTCTGTTCAAAAACAACCCATTCCTCCACCACTGGATCTCATCCAAGGAGAAGAAGAACAGGAAATTGACAAAATCCTTGCGTCCAGAGAAAGACAAGGTAAACTTGAATATCTTGTTTCTTGGAAAGGATTCCCTTCCGAAGAAAATGAATGGATACCCATCAATAAATTGCCCCATGCCAAGGAGTCTCTGAAAGAATTTCATCGTCTTCATCCTACTGCTCCTCGACCCTCACAAAAGCTTCAGTTACGTCCCCTTTACGATTCCACTCAACCTGATCCTCCCTGTCAATGTCCCATTTGTGTTCGATCGACACCTCTTTCCTTTTCCTCTTCTTCTGTTTTCAATAGCCCTGACTTTTTAACCTTTCGAAAACAATATCGAAAATTTGACGATTCCATGTTTGAATTTCCTCCTAGTTCCGAGGATGTCACTCCATGAAAAGGGGGTAATGTCAGAAACCCATTTTTAGATCTTCTTTAACATTCCATAACATTCTAGGTCATACGTCATAGTGATATCATAATGACATCATACCTCATGTACAGTAGTATATAAGCAGTCAGTAAGGTATCTTGTAACTTCTCACGTTTGGAATAGTATTCTTTTGGCACATTCATTTTGAGTGTTGTCAATATCTTACAGTTCTACCCCACCCCAACACAACTCCTAACAGGTATATCCCTCCTCCGGATGTTGTACGGGGGACGTGTCCCTTTCTATTGTCATTTCCCAGACGAGCTGCTTGCGCATGGGGCCTTTGTAGAAGCCGCACCCCAGAAGAACGTTGGCATGCTCAGGGCGTTCTATCGCTATCCCATGGATCGGCTCGAGGAGGTTGCAACTCGTATGTGGTGTTTTGACAGTGTTGGGTCTTTGAAACACGCCTTCTTAGGACAGGCTGACACCCCCGTCGCGAATTCAGAGTTCACCGCACGCATAACGGTGTCCCATCTTGGTTGTCTAGCGTCGGTGCCCAGAGTCGCTTGTCCGGGCATCGGTGCCAGGGCGTGTCGGGTACCCTTCGACTGAACAACACCAGATATCATCCAGGTTAAATCGGTATGAAAAAGTCTGATATGGTGATGTGGAAATCGCCAAACTGATCATATATGTCCCAGTAGGGTCATACTGAGATAAATCAGGTAAGTCTAACTAGTTGGTGACCGACGCAATCATCTCCATCACGCACCAATACCAATTTCCTGGTCCCTGTTTTCCATCTGTGTATCTTCAACCTGCTCTTCACCCTTACTCTGACCAGCGCCTGCGAACATGATCACGCCCACAGCAACACCATTATCAGAGCCTGACCCCAAGCCGAATGCCGTGTCGATTTCGGTTCCACGTCCTCTTCGAGTATCACGTGCATAAAGCTCCCGCAAGTTCAAGACGAATCGGGGGACGAGCGTGAAGGCAGGTATATATTCCGCCGCTCCGATCAGTATCATCCCCCATCCGTCCGCCGAAAGGTTTGCTGTCCTAACCAACACACCGAGAAGAGCATATGGCAGTATGCTATTTATAATAATTCGAGGTTAGCTTTCGGGTAAGAAAATAAAGTGCAAAGGCAGAACGTGGGCATACGCGAGGAAGTAGATCATGCCTTCCCTCACGAGAAGGCTGATGTACCGGTTTGGTTCGAACCGCCTTGTCGCCTTGAACATTTGTAGTGATTCCTTGACAGGTTTAATAACAATGAATAGGCACATCACTGTGGCAAGAATGATCTGGGCGATGTTTACAGCTGTATCCAGAGTGAGGGGACTGGCTTGCGCCTCACAAAACGAAAAACTGAGCACTTGAGCGGTAACCCCTACATGATTGGGAGATCAGCGGATATCCTGTCATGTAGCATGCATAATATGATGCCATGTTTACATACCTGTATTCGTATATTTAGCACTAAAGATTGCATTGGTCACTAGAGTTAGGATGACTTGAATGGTGTATACCGCGAGGAGCACTCCAATGATAAACTTTGATCGATTGTGCAGTGCCCAGACACGGAGGATCATCACCACTGTATCTATCAGCGCAATCCATTTCGCTGGGATGGACATGCAATCTCACAATCTGCAGCACTGAGGAAAATAAATAAGGACCATGCACCAAAGAGTTCGAGTATGGTGCCTTGGAAGTGTGTCTATCAGAGTGGACATTCAAAACATTGAATAAATGTGCTCACAACTAATTATATATAATTAATTGCTCGGAGGTGTTGTTGATTTTTATACGATGAAGCATGAATACATACGTCTACCGGTAGTTGAAATTTTTTGAACATATTCACTGATTATCAGTGGTATGAGAAATCACCTTTGCAGGGCCAGGGACGAAAGAGCTGCCCACTATGATTGGGTCGCGTCGGCTGAACAAACTTGGAATTTCATTTTTTGAACATACCGAGGGCATCCATCCTAGTGAACCAGTCAGGGATTGACTGATATGTTGCAAGATAATAGACATACATGACAACACACAGCCCGAAATAACGGGCCTGAAAGTCAATTACCGTCAACTCGAGCTTGACATCATGGGCATGGTCAGGATACATACGAGGACAAACAATGCAGACACCCGTGTCCAGGGTTTGTTCTGCTGCCATTTTAGAATATATGATCGACCCGAGAAACGTAGCGGCCGACCCAAACGTATTCTATCTGAAAAATCGTCAGCCAATGAAATATCCTCGTATCATACGAGTAAATATAGGGTATACCTCCTTTGAAAATGTAAGAACTGATCATATTGAGGTTCATCCGACGAGAAGAAACAGAGAGGTATGCATTACTTACTGTAATCATATCCGACAGCAGTGAGGATCGCAGCTAGGAAGAATAGTGAGGTCAGTGGACGGGAAGGAGACAATGAACATACCAGTCGCATAATTGTTCAGCTGAATGCTTGCCACAGCTTGCTGCAGAGCAGAAGCCATGAAGTCGATACGCAAAAGTACGCTGAGACGGTAAAACCCGTAGGGTGTGGCAAGGTGGTATCGCACAGACGGACACTCGAAGGAGCTGTGCACATAAACCAACGCCAATAAAGAATCAAGACATCATCCTGTGGTGCCAAATATAGGCCAAGCGGAGAGTATGGTCACACATTACATCGCCTTCTAGCTAGGTTCCTGAATCCTGATGGTAAGTATGGCAAAGCTGAGTAACGAATGAAGCAGACATGGACGGACCGAACGATACAGTCCCCAGTATATTATGGCTCCCAGGCCAAAGCGCCGTCCTACTCCACTTACATCTGCCGAGGCTTCGAAGGGTAGAATCGCGGTGCAGGGCCAAGGGAGGAGAGTGGAAGGGGCCAGAAGAATAGAGATTGAGGGTTGCGGGGGAGAGCTGTGCTAGTAAATGGCAAATTGAGCAACGCTTTTGAACACGTACTCGGGCCAGCTGGGCGGCACTGAGCAGTGAGTAGGGCTTGCATGGACGTATTACAGCCGTCTCGCATCAACATCACTCGCACTGCCTAATCTCCAAAAACCGGATTTGGAGACCTGGTTCGGAAGACAGTCATTCTGATCCTACGATGAGTCACTCACACCCAATTTCTGAGGGTATGTAGTAAGGTCGATGTACCCGTTCACGCGGGTCGACAACCGCCCATTGCTCGGCAATGACACAGCGCGTCCAAGCATCGACCTACTGCCAACCCCATCACATCCTGTGTGTGCAGTCGAAGCTCACTGCACGGTCGAGCATCAGCGCACATGCTTCCGAGACGATCTTTCTACTCTTTCAGTATCGATGAGTAGGTCGCCGAGGTATTCATCAAATTCGCAGTCAGAATGTTCATTGGCAGGTCACAACAGGGAGAGATTCCTGAGTTCGACTCCTGGTCTAAAATATCGCTGTTGTGCGTGGACTCAGACATGCTCAGCAGCGCGTCCCCGAGGACCGTGTCAGAGTCATGAAATATGTCAAGTGATGTTCGGAATAGGTCCTCAGGCTCCATCACACGCACACTCCTAGGACATAGTCGATCCCTTCACGATAACGACCCAGACATCAAGTAACCCCCAGGCAGCGTGATGGAGCCAGGTTTCGTCCTTACAGCCCGCAGTCTATTCCCCCGCGCCGATGGTGAGTACCCATGTGAATTGACCCATGCCAAAGCTGTCCTGAGTTCCGGAGTTCTTTTCAAGAATTGAAGAGTAGATAATGGCAACACATGACGGTACGGCGTTTTACCCTTCTGACTACTAGTCCTCCTGAAAGAAAAACACTCAGACTATGTATTGTTGTGTTCATGTCCACGGCACGTTCAACAGTTAGTGGTCAGCCTCGGCCTGAATCGTTTGCGTACGGCGGTGGGCACCTGGCTTTCAAACCCTTACTTGGCTGTCCTGGTTCATTTTTCGCGCTAGCTTTACATAAATACTGGACACCGCAGAAAGACGCGATTATGCTTGACCAAAGTCATACCAAACCCGACCCAGCTACCTTCATTACGCACCACTACCGGCACCGCCGATTTCCTGCTCCCTCTCTTCCATTTGTAATCCTTCACCTTGCTCTTTGCCCTCGTTCCGCCCAGCGTCCGCGAACATGATCGCGCTCACTGTAGCACTATTGCCAGGCCTTGATGTCAAACCAAACGCCGTGTCAATGTCGCCTTCCCATCTACCTCGAAGGTCGCGTGCATAAAGCTCCCGCAGGTTCAAGATGAACCGGGGGACAAGTGTAAAAGCAGGCACAGATTGCGCCACTCCAAGCAGCGGCATCCACCATGCGTCCGTTGGAAAGTTTGCTGTGTCAACCAGTATACCGATGAGTGCATATGACAGGATGCTATTTGTAATAGCTCGCCGTTAGCATGGTGGCATAAAAGGTGAAGTACAAGAAAAGGAGAGGACATACGATAGATAGTAGATCATGCCTTCCCTCACGAGAAGGTTTATGTACCGGTTTAGTTGGACTTGCTTTGTCGCCTTGTACAATTGTAGTGACTCCCTGACGAATCGAATAGCAACGAGCAGACATATCACTGTGCCAAGAGTGATCTGGGCACTGTCTATAATTTCGCTCCACATGAGGGAATCGGGTTGCACCGAGCAAAACGAAAAATCGAGCACGTGAGCAGTAGCAACTGTACCGTATCAGGAGAAAGGTGGGTGCCCTGTTATATACAGCAGTGTGCATAATATGATGCTATACTTCACATACCCGTGGCTGTATTCCGAGTGTCAAAGATAACATTGACAATCAGAATCAGGATGACTTCCATGGCGTACAACGTGAGGAGCGCGCCAAGGATGAACCTCGATCGATTGTACAATGCCCAGACACGGAGGATCATCGCCACTGCATCTATCAATGAAATTCGTCTTGCTTGGATGAACATTCAATCTCACAGTCAGAGGCAACAAGGAAAATCCATTGGGCCCATGCGCCAAAGAGATATAGTATAGTGCCTTGGAAGTGTTTCTGAGAGTGAATGCTCGAAACATTGAGACCCACTCACAACTAATAAAATCCCATCAATTGCTGTGGAAATGTTAATGAAGCAGAAACACATACGTCTACCGGTAGTTAAAAGTTCTAAGCGTCTCCATGGATCGCCAGTGGTATAAAAAATCACCTTGGCAACAGATAGAAAAGAACTCCCCACTTTGATCGGGTTGGGTCAGCTCGACAACACCTCGGGATTTCATTTTTTGGACACACCGATGCAATAAGATCTAGTGGACCGATCAGAGATAAATCGATATACTAAAGCAGGATAGACATACATGACAAAACACAGCCCGAAATAACGCGCCTGGATGTTGACAACGTTTAACTCCAGCTCGCCATCATGGGCATGGCCAGGATACATACGATGACAAACAGCGTAGACACCCACGTCCAGGGTTTGTTCTGCAGCTACATCAGAGCACGTGTGCGGGGGAAAAGTATCGGCTGACCCAAATGTATTCCATCTGAAAAATTTATCATTCAGTGAAACATCCATGTGTCATGCATGTGAATACGAGGCATACCTCCCTTGAAAATGTAAGGACTGGTATGTTGAGGTTCGTCCAACGTGAAAAAGAGGCGTATCACTTACTGTAGTCATATGCAACAGCTGTGAGGACCGTAACTAGGGGTAAAAGTAAGGTCAATGGACGCGAAGTGTACAATGAACATGCCAGTCGTGTAGTTATTTAGCTGGATGCTTCTGACAACCACCTGCAGAGCGGAAGCCATAAAGTTGATTGCAGAGTACGCTGAAGCAGTGAAACCAGCAAGGCACGACAAGGTGATATTTCACAGACGGACGCTCGAAGGGGCTGTACTTATAAGCCAACGCTTGGAGAGGATAAGAGCCCCGGTGGATATCATTCTGTGGTGCTATAGGGAGGGGGATGATGACCCGTGGCGTTACACCACTGGGACTTTCCGACAGTCATACGGACAGCCATGAGATTGACAAACCACACGTGGTGTACTGTAGGTCGCCAAGGTGGCAACTTCAGTAACATGCGTAATTAATGGGCGCTGCACTGCATTTTTGTCGTCTTGGCATTGAAACTGATGGGAGGTAAAGGAACATGCCCGCTCGAAGGGATCGCGGATTTAGTAGCATGTGAGTCATGTGACCCAGTGAGAATGACCTCATCTAATGCCGTTGCAGTGCCCGACCACGACACGACCACGACGACCCAAACCCTGCCCAATGACGCATCTTTGAAACTCCAAAACCCCCGCCAAGTCGAACGGTCTACTTTCCACGCTCTAATCAGATCCAACTTCCAGGACCAGTTGAACTTGGTCTCCCCAAATCGGAACTTTAAGATCAGAAGACAGTGCCGCCGCCATGTGGCTTTTTTGTTCGTCAGCGTAACTGCCAGTCAGTAGGCCACCACTTCATGTAACCCACGTCCAATGACGACAAATTCAACGAGTACCATATGAAAAGAATATCCTTCCTTTCTACGACGGGGCTGCTTAAACCGGGGTCTCACGTCTTGGTCGTGCATTGTGCACCGCGACTCAAGCTCGGTAATCTCATCGAAATCAACTGACAGAAGAAGCGAAAAAAAATAACACGACAGTCATAGCTTATTCAGTACATGAACATGTACCATCCTCTTTTTGGTTGCGCGACCCAAAGGTTTCTCGCCGTGGTGCGTATGGACGTCTTCCAGATTCAATATTTACCAAGTTCAGACCATTCTGGACATGTGTTTGGAAGCGTTCGTTTCATGTCCAAGAGGTTCTGAGATCAGTAGTCAAACAACCGATGGTAGGTTGACGCCACGTACACACCGGGGCTATGGTTGCCTTTAACTTGCCCGTTCGTCATTGCTCAGAGGGTTATTGATCCAACACCAGGGATGCAATGCGCTATGGCAGCGGGACCTGTCGCCGCATGGCTGCGCGGCCCACTGGCAGGGCTCGGACAACTGCGAGGCGATGGGTGGTGGGATAGATATTTCGCCAGACCCAGGCGCCGCAGGGCAGTTCAATAATTTAACTTGCATGTCTTTGTACGACGTTATACTACAATGCCGTATTATCGATGTGCGAATGGTAAGCTAGCACGACGATTGCCATCAGTAAAATTACATAACACTGAGATGGTCTGTCCATGTCAACACCGACATCGATAACAAGTAGGTTTCGCAGAGACTAAAACGCAACATATGAAAAGGTCTGATATGTTGAGGAGGAAATCGTCGGACTGGTCATATGTGACCTGGTAAGGTTATACTGAGGGTAAGTCAGACAAGTCGAGTTAGCTGGTGACTGACGCAATCATCACCACCACACACCAATATCGGACCTGCAAATTTCCTGGTCCCACACCTCCATTTGTATATCTTCCATCTGCTCTTCATCCTCGTTCTGCCTAGTGTCCGCGAATATGATCACGCTCACAGCAGTACCATATCCAGGTACCGATGTCAATCCAAACCCCGTGTCGATTTCGGTTTCATGTCCCCTTCGAGTATCACGTGCATAAAGTTCCCGCAGGTTCAAGATGAATCGGGGGACAAGCGCGAAGGCAGGTATATGCTGTGCCGCTCCAATCACTATTATCCGCCATCCGACTACTGAAATGTTTGCTGCATCAATCAACAAACTGACGAGTGCATATGACAGCATGCTATTGATAATAATTCGCTGTCAGCTTGGTGATATAGAGGAGAAGATGAAGTGCAAGGACGGGACGTGGACATACGCAAGAAAGTAGATCATGCCTTCCCTCACGAGTAGACCCATGTAACAGTTCAGTTGAAACCGCTTTGTCGCTTGGTACATCACCAGTGACTCCTCGACGAATTTAATGGTGATGAGCAGACACATCACTGCGGCAAGAACGATCTGGGATATGTTTACAATTTTGGCCAGAGTGAAGGAAATGGCTTGCGTCTCGCAAAACGAAAAACCGTGCACCTGGACGGTAACCACTACATGGTTGGGAGATTGGTGGATATCCTGTCATATAGTCGTTTGCATGATATAATGTTATGTTTCACATACCCTCGTTCATAAGCCGAGTAGTAACGAAGGCCGCACCAACTATCATGAGGATGAATCCGATGATATAGAACGTGAGGAGGGTGCCAAGGATAAACTTCGATCGATTGTACAATGCCCACACACGGAGGGTCATCGCCACTGCA